>APFE030038693.1:0-34355 GCA_000404065.3 Pinus taeda
GAAAAACCATAGGTAGGTTCGCCCAACCTAATATAGGGTCCAAAAAAAAAAATTTTGGGGCGCTGCCCCGAACCCCGTAGAGGGGGGCTCCGTCCCCCCTCTAACCCCCCAGTTCACTACGTAGGTTAGTCGTGGAAAGAATATAACACAACCCAACAGCTGTAAGGCAATAATATAGGAAATACTAAGATAAAAGAAGAAACTTTGAGAGAAACTTTCAAATTTAATCTTTTTACAAATGAGCTATAATAATTAGGAAGGACAGTTGCAGGATTGTGCAATCAGTGCAATCAGAATCACTTGTGACATCAGAATCCCTTGGGACAAAGATTATAGTTTAGAAACACCTTATCAACAAAGTGAAATGTCAAGTTTAATGTTAAAAACATCATCCAAGTATGTAGATTTTCACAGTTCAACATAGTTCAAGTAGTATTTCTAGATTTTAACTATGGCAAAGTTTATAAACATATTAGAGATGTGTTAGTTGGCAGTATGAGCCTCCAATCAAATTGTTTATGTTAAACAACTCTACATAATAGTTATCCTATCCATAGTAATAATTATTCTATCCATAATACTAATTATTTTGTTGATTAGTGCACTCTATTAATGACATAACATCTTATCACAATGACAAGTTGTACTTATTAAGAGGTTGGTAAGAAGCTTAAGTACAGTATATAATTCTAATATATACACTAGCGATTTAGGTTGGTTTAGGCATTTGATGAGAATCTTTTTTTTTAGATTTCAAAGTTTCAATGATTATTGACAATGGGTTGCATTTTGTGATATGGAAAATGTGTCAATTTAAAGAATGTGAATTTGTGCTTAGATTTACTTATACAAACACTCAAGTTGTGTTATTTACAATTTACTTATACTTTGCATATGTGAAGCCTCTTCTAAGAGAAGGGATCTTCTATGCTTTTCATGTAGCTTCATCCTATGCAATCCAAAACTGTTCAACGACAACGTTGCTCTAGAAAATTGTATGGTGTGAAATGTGACATCTATTACTAAGGGGAAAATTGAGAGGCCATAGGATGTTGAGATGTTGTTGCATTGAGATGCATTTTTCTTTATTAAGTATGTATTGCATAAAGTTATATGTAACTTTTATTTGATAGCTAGTTCGACCTTATTATATATTACTTGATAATCTCTTACTCTCACAAATCATTGCATGTGTTCAAATCAATTGATGCCCTCATATCCATTTATACCATATCACGGCAACACTCCTCAAGAAAACAACAACAGCAAAGAGCTATCATGCTACACGCCAACAACATCAACAAATTATCAATGGCAATAATATGAATAAAATACAGCATTTGTGTAATTTAAAAATGGCATGTTGGTTACACTACATCATTTAAAATAATCCTTTGCTATAAAAGGCAATTACCATGCATTTGAAAACTTCAAGAAAGTGCTAAACTACTACTCAAAAAATTATGCTTACAGGACTAGTTTGATTGGAAAAATTATCCCAGGCTCTAATATTTTGTGTTGTCCTTTTCTTGGAGATGCAGGAAACGACCCAGTCAAAAAGTTGTTACACGTTAATGAAGGATATTCACGCTTTAGGAAGAAAGGATGTATACAAGTTTTTCCCTTACTGTTAGTACAGTTGTATACCATTTTTCTTAACTATTATTTTTTTTCCTAACTACTATTATTTTTAAGCATTAGGGGGTTTAATGCAATGCATTATATTAGATATCATTTTGGGATTCAACTACGTTAAGTAATTCATTCACGTATGACCATTTCCGTGAGAGGTAGTCGTAATTGACTAAATTCTCATGACTTTTGAAAAGTTCACTTAGCACTCATTGCATCGGGTGATGCTCACAGGGGTGAAGAAGTGGGATTGAAACTAGTGAAATGAATCACATAGCATCAATCATCACTTTCAGGGCTTGCACCTGGTAACCAGGAATTCCCGAGAGGTCACCCATCCCAGATCGCCTCTGGCTCAAGTGCGCTTAACTGTGGAGTTTTCCCCACAATCAAGCCCACTTAGCTTGCTACCCCATTTGCAAAACCTTAGCAAGTATTGTGCCTCATGAAACATTCAAGTAGAGATCCCTTCACTCTTTCAATTTAAGTATTGGGGGTTTACGTAGTGCATTATATTAGATATCATTTTGGGATTCAACTGTGTTAAGTAAGTCATTCACATATGACCATTTCCATGAGAGGTAGTCATAACTGACTAATTTCTCATGATTTTTAAATAGTTCACTTAGCACTCATTGCATCGGGTGATGCTCACAGGGGTGAAGAAGTGGGATTGAAACTAGTGAAACAAATCACATAGGATCAATCATCACTTTCGGGGCTTGCATCCAATAACCAGGACTTCCCGGGAGGTCACCCATCCCAAATCGCCTTTGGCTCAAGCATGCTTAACTGTGGAGTTTTCCCCACAATGAAGCCCACTTAGCTTGCTACCCCATTTGCAAAACCTTAGCAATTATTGTGCCTCATGAACCATTCAAGTAGAGATTCCTTCACTCTTTTTGAATTTAAGTATTAGGGGTTTTACACAGTGCATTATATTAGACATCATTTTGGGATTAAACTGTGTTAAGTAAGTCGAAATATTAATCTGACAACACAGAAATCTCCAATCATCTAACATTTGATCCTATGGTGCAGACCAATACATAGTGGAAGTTTGGGGAGTTGATTTCAAAGGGGAACACCTTACGTCGTAATTAACATAATTATTTTCAGTGAATTAACATTTAAATTTTTCCGAGTGGACCGGTTGAAAGAACGAGGTTCAAACTTTGGTTCTGATGATGGTTTGGTGGCCTAGTGACTCAGTTGATGATAATGGTGAAAACTGTGTAATGTTAATTGAAGTTTCGTACATTAAATGAGGTTGAGTCAACTGCATAAAACTCAAAAATCAAATTAAGGAAGAAGTTTTAACTGATGGTCGATTAACCATAAAAGGCAAGATTTTGAAGACTTTTTAAAGAATATTGCTAACTTACAATTTTTTTCGTTAAATTAGAATTTTATCGCATATGTATTCACATTGCCGCGTGGATGGTGTTTTAATGCCTATCATTTTTACAATGTTTCCCATCAGGCATATAGTCACAGCACACGGATAAATCGGTGCGCAACCCAAGTCCTTGAGTTTTTGTTGATAATAAGCAGGGCCACGTTTGAATAAAGATGCTACCTACTCTGACAAAAGTCAATTGAAAAAAGGATGGTAAGTTTGAAAGGTGTCCGCGATGGGGGGCCATGTCAGGGCAATAAACGTCAGCGAAGAGACGTGACATGCATGCCTTATCACATCCTTCCCTTTCCTTCCTTCGGAAAGGAAATTGTTTTCTAAAATGAGTACATGTAACTCCTAAGCCACATAAACGCAAACTATTACTTTCAACTTTGTGACCGAAGAAACAACATTATCCGACACATTATCAAAAGGAATAAAGATGGTCGATTTTGGGGATTTAACATTTTACTATATTGAGTTAGAAGGTTAAGATGTCAATATTTTCTCATATTGAGTTAGATGGTTAAGATGTTGTCTTTTATTTTTTATAGTGGTCTAGAAACAAATTGACTAGAAGTTGTTTTTGTGGTATATTGGAAATGAATTAATTAGAAGTTGTTTTTGTAGTGTATTATAGATAAATCAATTAAAGGAAACTAAGAATGTTATATTCTAGTTCATATCGAATTTATGCACATGTGTATATACCAGATAATAAGTAATGACAAAATTTAAGTACTCCTAGAGAATGTACGAAGGATTGTTATGGTGGAACTTGACCCTAACTGTCTAGAAACGATTGGGAAAGTAGTTATGTCCAAGCATGGGATGGGGGGGAGTGTGGTTGGAGAGAGAGGCCACACACACACAAACAAAGAAAAGGATGCAATGAGAGAGAAAGATCGCAACTTGTAGCTGGAAATTTGGTGGGTAAGGAATACAAAAAACTCTCAACCTAGAACCTGTGGGAAAAAAATGTACAATCCAAGGGTTACAAATTGTACAATCCTATCACCAAGAAAATAATTATTTTAAGAGATGTTAAATTCCTTGAAAACGATATATGGAAGGATCA
Organism: Pinus taeda; assembly: GCA_000404065.3. Taxonomy (NCBI): domain Eukaryota; kingdom Viridiplantae; phylum Streptophyta; class Pinopsida; order Pinales; family Pinaceae; genus Pinus; species Pinus taeda. Next base: position 4,110 of record APFE030038693.1, read on the forward strand.
ATATAAAGGGACAACCATGAATCAAATTTATGCCCATGCATTTGAATAGGGTGATGCAATAGAAGTTGAAAAAACAAGACAAGGATTTCCATGCCTACAAGTTCCAGCTGAAGACACAAACCAAGGAATACATAATGTGCATAGTCCATCCTAAATAGTGAATAGGAATCAACCATTTTACAAAAAACAAGAAGTTTTAGAGAGATTTATGAATAAATAGATAATGAACAAGTACACATTGCTTTATTGTCTTGTGAGCCAACACATTTTGAAGAAGTAGTGAAAAGAAAGAATGTGTTGAACCTATGAATGAATTATGTGTAGCCATAGAAAGGAATGATACATGGAGTCTTCTATATCTACCAAAAGGAAAAATAAGTATTGGAGGGAAATGGGTCTATAAGACCAAGTTTAATGAAAAAGGGGAAATTGAAAAGCATAAAGTTAGATTGGTAGCAAAAGGCTTTACACAATAGCCCATAGTGGATTATGAAGAAACCTCTACCCCAACAACAAGATTGGATACTATCATAACAATATTAGAAATAACACCAAATCATTGGCCATTTTATCAAATGGATGTCAAACAAACCTTTTTAAATGGAATCTTGTAGGAATAATTTTATGTAGATCAACTTTGAGGGTATGAAATTAAGGGTGAAGAATAGAAACTTTACAAGTTAAAGAAGACTTTCTATGGTTTAAAACAAGCCCCTAGGGCATGGTACATTGTAAATGATTCATATCTTCTCAAAAAGGGATATAAGCGCAGTAATAATGAACCCTCTCTATACAAAAATATCTACAAGGTAATATTTTAATTGTTTGCATTTATGTTGATGATATGATTTATATAGGAAATTTGTAGCTTGAAGATTTTCGAACAACTATGGAGAAGGAATTTGAGATGACCAATCTTGGTCACATGAATATTTTCTTGGAATAGAATTTGAATAGTCTAAAAAGGGAATCTTATTTTGTTAAAGAAAGTATAGAAATGATATTTTGACAAGATTCAAGATGAGTGAATGCAAGCCAACAAACACACCAACTGTCCCAGAAACAAACATAAGTAATGATGACAACAATAGAGTAGTCAATTCACCTTATAGAAGCAACTAGTAGGAAAACTAATGTATCTTACAACAACAAGGCTTGACATAATGTATTCAATCAGTCTTATATCCAATTTCATGGAGTCGGCAAAAGAAACTAATTGGACCAAAAGAAAAATATTTTAAGGTGTATTGCAAGAACAATATAATATGGAAATTTATACACTGATTCAAAGGATATCCATCTTGTTTGTTACATAGATAGTGAATTTTTGAGAAGAATTGATGATAGAAAGAGTACCTCCGATTATGCATTCCACCTAAGTATAAGATTAACTTCATGGGAATCCAAGAAGTAGCCCATTGTTGTGATTTCATCAGAAAGAGCACAGTATGTAGCAACAATAGGAGTAGCATGATAGGAAGTTTGGTTAAGAAGATTGATAAATGAGCCTCATCCTGAAAAGAAAAAGGAGCAAACTCCTATTTTCTATTATGATAATTCAGCTATTAAACTTTCCAAAAATCATGTCTTTCACTGCAAATATAAACACATTGATACCATATATCACTTCATTTATGAGCCTGTCAATAGTGAGGATATATCTCTTCAATTTTGTGCATCTAAAGATCAACTAGCAGTTACCTTCTCCAAGCCACTAGGAAGAAATGTTTTTGAGTTTCAGAGACAACAATTAGGCATTGTTAGTAAATGTAATTGTGGAGATTAAGGGGGAGCGTTAAAGTATAGAAATATCCTCTATTAAATAGAGTGACTTTTTAGTTGCATGTGAACTCCAGTGGGACACTTATATGTGAATCCTAATTTCATTTTTTTGTCAATTGTTCCGAGTTCATCAAAGATTACATCAGGCTTAACCCATGGCTTGAGAAACCACACCCAAGGGAATATAAGTTGTCAAAATCATATAGGGATCACAAGCAGCCTAGGCCACATGAACCCTTAACATGATTGTATTTTTTCTAACAAAGTTTTGAATTGGTGACCTTCACATCAAGGAGTGACTTAATAGTACACCCCATCACCGTATATTATATGCCCCATGAGTGAGTCCCGATTAATTTTGGATAAATAGAATTTTTAGAATTAGTTTTTCCTAGTTATCACTAGAATCTCACAATGCTAACATAATTCTAGATATTTCTCCATCCATTATAAAATCCATTTAATGATGAGAAAGGAAAGTTATGCCCCATGGATTTCTGCATTTCCTCCATTGGTGTTTGGTGTTTGTTTGTTCTCTGTATCATCAAACTTCACATAAGAAGTCATATACATGGATAAATAATTTGTGTGTTATTTTGACCTATGGGTGACTCATGTCTTCCATCTCAACTCCCACATGGTGTTATCTTTTGTTTTGATGAAATGACCAAATGCGTGTTTCTAAAAAAAAGGAATGTTTTTTGTTGTTGTTGTACATAACACATAAATATATTAGTAAATTTGGTTGATATACATGGATCAACATCATTTTATATCTTATAAAATTAAGATCCCAGTCGTATAATGCATAGATCACAGGACAATGCATTTCATAAGGTCACATGAAGATTCATTTAATCTATATTATAATATCATGTTAATCATTTGTTTATAAATATATGTATATGCAAGATGTCATTTGTTATTTGATAATTTCTTTGGTAATTTTATAATTGCATTAGGTAAATGTGAAAAGGTAAAACCATTTGCTTTATAAACCTAAGTATCCACAAGATGCCACTTGTTATTTGACAATTTGCATGATAATTCCATAACTATATTAGGTAAATGTGAAATTCTAAAACCATTTGTGTTATAAACTTGCATATCCACATGATGTTATATATTATTTGATAACTGGGGGGTTTTATATGGAATTTGCATATATGGATAAACACATTTTCCCTAAGTTGGTAGCTACACTTAGAACAATAGAAAGAAACTAGTTTAACCTTTTCCTATTGTAGAGAGATGAGATGAAGGAACTTACTTGTAGTCTTTCGCTTCCTTGATCCACTTTGAATTGCCTTAGTCACTCCCACTTGAACTAAATATGCTCAATAGGTACCTACGTCAACAAAAACAACAATGATCAAAGCATACATGATCTATCTACTATAAACCAATGGAATAAAAGACATTCAAACACATAATCATCATAGATATGAACAAGAATATGGGAAAAGGAATCAAAAACTTTATTAATGTAGAAGGAAGAATTTCACCCAATATAGTTTGATCCTGTGTCACTCCTCCAGCTTCAATCCAACCCTCACCACATCAAAAGCACACCAATCTACCAGCATAACATTGCTTGACATGAACTAAAATCTCAAACCAATAGAATTTCCTTACAATATTCAGATTCTAGCCCCCTAATCACTATGATGAGTGCTCAATTTATAGGGAAATGGAGGTGGTTTCGTCATAAATGAGGGTATTGAATGGCCTTCCAAACTTGGAGTTATTTTCGATGGAGAAAGGGATGAGAGGATAGGAGGTTAATTGATCCTTAGGCTATCCAAATTCGAGCTCATAGGAGGAGATAAGAGATGGGATCCTTCTATAATGATCTAGAATCAAGGAATATTCCCATAATCCAATGCAAATTTCACTCAATCTCGCCCAACACAGGTCAAAGAGGGCCTAAGTGCACTGAAATGTAGGCCTGAATGGGCCTATCTTCTTTGCAGTGCAATTACCCCTGACCAAGGCTACACTGGTGTCCCAAGGAGGCATTTAAGCAAGGCTAGAGAATAGGAAACTTTCATGGATGGAAGCATTCAATGTGATGAATTGTCTAGGGCATGTAACACTGAATTAGGGTTTAATGAGCCCTAATTGTATTGATCTGAATATCGGGAGTAATGTACCCAAATAGACCTGTAATAGTTGCCCCCTAAAGGATGAAGTCGAAAATGATAATGTCTAGTGATATGCTTTAAGATGTGATGGGGAGGATCTGAACAGGACGACGACCTACATTGATTACAATACATAATAACATGATATTTTGAACTTTTCATGAATTGCTGAGAGAAGGCATACCCATGCTCAGCACATAAACTTTTCATTACATGTACATAAATAAGATAGCCATTTGCAGATATAGACCCATGATAGGATGACCATCTATGTAAAGCCATCATAGTACAGATGATTTAGTACTCTCTTGAAATTGCGGCCCGATGGATGAAACTAGATCCAGGGTCTTTGATCTCATCCAATCGTTCACTCAAGTATGATTCTAACCATGTGAAAATGTGATCTGAAGTTGAACATGGGAAGACACCATCTGATTACAAGCCAATGATGTAAGTTGTTAACAGGCGCAAGAGAGATCACCAACAATGATAATGATTCTCAAGGTACTACAATACATTCTACATGGTGTGAATATATTTTTTGATGTCGAACACCATACAAAGTCTTTCGGTTGAAGGCCAGTGATGTCAAATTGTCACCAGAAGCGAGAATCTTGCAATTGATGTATGCAAGCCCCAAGGTACTGGAAGGGTGTTTAGTCAACTTCTTGGATAATGTGCTGATGTCAACAAGAAGCGACTCATCACAGGAGGGCCTTGATGTATCCCCCATCAACGACACGAAATGAGTGTAATGATTTTGAACACAGATTGTGACTAACAACACAAGGTTCAGGAATGACGGTCATGAAAATGAAGGTTTATGAGTATTGCAAAGGATGAAGTTTACTGAGTGATTTCTCTTGAACATGTCAGTGACAATGAATTGTCAGCATTGACCCAAAACCAAAGTGATGGATGGTGTGATAGACCATAGGTATGATAACCATCAAGCAGATAACCTAACCCAAATAGCCACAGAGATGAAGTGAAACTGTCATGTTCAAGAACGACTTGCTACCATAAAGTGATTTATCCCTTTTCCCATTTTCCCCAGTCATTATTGACCATTACCTCTTTATTGTTTTAAACAAGCTTGAGGAGGATAACATATGCTTGTAGTATAATTCCACCCTTCGAGAGAATCCAACGCTCTGTGATGTTTTAACGAGCATAGTGAAGGTGAAAATTGGTCTTGTCATGATGGACAAGTTTGTCGTTATTTGATGTTTTAACGAGTTTAACGACACTGAGAACTCAATCCTTTTCATATTTAGAGAGTTTGAAAAGGGACAAAAAGAAAACTCCACAAGTTATTTTTCATAAATTTGTCTCTCAAGTCCGAAAAAGCATAAAATAATACAAGAGAGAACCTATTGACCATGTTCAATGTTAGGTCCCTCTAACACTAGTGATTCCCACAAATGCCTAGTATTCTTAGTTTTGTGCCCTTATATTATTATTGTTAGGTTGGTTTTGGTTATATTGTGACCCCTTAGGCTCCTATATATTGAAAGGAGGTTTTGTCATTTTTATGATCCAATAATTGTTCATTAGTGTAATGTAAAGGAGGTTGCCCCCTCGAAGAGGCTTGTTTCTAAGTCGTTGATCTATCTTTTCTATCTTTTTGTGAGTTGGTTTCATAACATTTGGTATCAGAGCTTTGGATAGGGTTTCACTACTCCAAACAGGTCATCGTGTAATTTTCGCTATAACTGTTTCCCTACGAAGTTTCAGAAGCTAAAACAAAAACCCATTTGAGAAGAATTTGGTCTGAATCTAGGGTCTGAATTTCAAATCTTTTCCCACTATATTGTTGGCGCTATGATCTGAGGAAGTTAGGGTTTTTGAAAGCTCTATAATTTCATCTCAAACAAGTCATCATGAAATTTTCGCTATAATTGTTTTTCTATGAAGGTTCAGACTCTGAAATTAAAACCCATTTGAGCTGAAATCTTGGTAATGCTAGGCTTCTAATTTTAGAGCTTGTCTCTATATATTTGCAGAGATATAATCTGAGGAAGTTAGGGTTTTTACAGACTCCTGAATTACATTCTAAACAGGTGACCTTGGGAAAATCATCATAGCTTTCTCTCTAAGCATCAAATTGAAATTTCGTAAGAAGGTACAGAAAGTTGGTGGACTTTACTTTTCTGTGTATTGTTCTTAGGTCCGAAGGTTGAAACAGTAACACATGGAACTTCGTACAAGTTCTCTTTACTGAACGAGTATATAATCAGGTCATCTTGGGAGGCGGGGCATAACTCTTTCTTGGAGAATCCAATTTCGATCAAACTAGTGGCGTTAGAGAGAGGGCACAAAGAGATATTGCAAGTCACAATTTTAGACCTTGGAGATCCAAAATTAAAGAGTTACAGCCATTCAATATCGAGCTCTTACAAAGCGAAAAAAGGTGTGAAGTTTTTTTTTAATTTTTGCATAAGTTTGGTTTGAAAAATTAGTTTGAAGGAATTCAAAGGGCATAGTGAAGCATTATTATCAGTAATTGATGCCCTGAAGAAAGAAAATGGAAACACCTCGTAAGCAACCTGAAAGCTCTAGCATGACTCATGAAGAAGAGGAATAAATGCAACATGATATATCAAAATTAAGAGAACAAGTGCAACAAATTTCACTCACACAAAAAATGACAGGCGCTAAGATGGATGGTTTAAAGAAAGACATAGAAGCTAAGATGTATGGTGTGGAAGCTGAGATGGATGGTTTATAGAAAGACGTATAAGCTAAGATGGATGGTTTAATGAAAGGTGTAAAAGCTAAGATGAATGACGTGGAAGCTAAGATGGATGGCATGTAAGTGAAGATGGATGGCATGGAATCTAAGATGGATGATTTAAAGGAATGTGTGGAAGCTAAGATGGATGATTTAAAGAAAGGCATGGAAGCTAAGATGGAAGATTTGACAAAAATTCTACAAGAAATGCTTGCTAATGGTGAAAGAGTAGTAAAGGAAACTCATGATGAGAAAAAAATAAATGTTATTCATGATTTCATAGACTCTAACATTGGATCAAAGAACCACCATGTTCTAAAGATCGATATGAGGAAGTTTGATGGAAAGGATCCCACAACATGGATACTACAAATGGAGCAATTTTTCGATCTCCATAATGTCCAAAACACACAAAAGTTACGCATTACAACTTTATATTTGGAACCAAATCAGTTTGTATGGTATGGATGGCTTTGCTCTCGTAAAAAAATTGTCACTTGGGCCATTTTTACGGATGAAATGATAACACATTATGTTGGGTCCCTATAATACTAGTGATTACCCCATTACTATGGTAGTTGTACCCTTTATTAATATTGTTGTGCCCCTATTGCTCCCATATTATTATTACTGTGCCCCATAGAATCCCTCTATTGTTATTTTTGTGGCTTTATATTATTATTGTTAGGTCGATTGGGTTATATTATGACTCCTTAGACTCCTATATATAGAAAGGAGGTTTTGTCATTTGAATCATCCAAGAATTGCTCATTTATGTAATGTAAAGGAGGTTGCCCCCTCGAAGAGGTTGAATTCTAAGGTGTTGATCTATCTTTTCTATCTTTTTTGAGATGGTTTCATAACAAATGACTTCAATGTGAATTTTAATATTATGGGTGATAAAGATATGTTGGATATCGACCTTGGAGGAGTAATTGGTAAATTTGGAAGTTAGGATTCATCCAATTTTTTGGCTTAATGGAGCTCCATAAAGAATACAATTATGTAGGAGAAACTTCTAATGTTCTTTCCCATCCATCACTTTGATAGCCAATTTAGCACACATGGAATATTGTTGTTGAGTATATCTAATCATCCCTAATGTTTTTCCAATCCTTTATATTTTAATTTAGTTTGCAGGGGCCTTGTGAAAGCTCCCTTTCTCATAGAGACTAACTAAGAGAAAGTCATGTAAGACATTCTTCGATGGTTGATAAGTAGGATGAGAAATGACTCAACAAATGAATAATAAACATGTGTTGCAACAAGACTTTAGTGCATATTTGGAAACTTTTTGCTAAGCCTATAAAAAGTTTGTCCACATACTTAGATATCCCTTAGAGAAAAAACACCGTATAAAACCTTCAGTGAAGCCTGGATGACAAAGCGTATGGACTTAAATACATTACCAAGCCAAATATAAGGAAAAACCTAATCTATAAACCACTCATGTGATTTATAAACTAATGTGGATCCATTGGACAAGCTGTCACAACAATCTAATAAAAAATTACTAAATTTCGAAATCTATATAATTATGAGGGTTAATTTTTCTTTAGTTTCCTCGATTATTATGTTAAGATTTTCTGTTTTAGCATGTGATATATAAAAATGAAAAAAATAAATAAAAGATAAATAAGTCACTCAAAAACCATATTAACACTAATATATGACTTGGGAAACCCTTTCGGGAGAAAACCCAATTGTAATGTGAGGTCACTTTGCTCTCTCTTTTTATGAGTGGAAATGCCGTAAATACAAAGAATTGACACATATGGCCCATAAGTTGCTACAAAATATAAACCCTCTCTATTTTACCCTCTCTCTATCCACTCTTATCCACTTTACTCATCTATAGAATAAACTTAGCATGAGTAGAATAAAACCCCTTTGCCCCCTAGTGGCCTGGTTATCAAATACCTTGATAGCCCACTAGTAGTTAATTTTGACTCAGACTCTTAATTATAGTTACAATATTGACCCTTCTAGAGTCTTCATAATTTTCATGTTGCTAGCCCCTCTTCCATGAGTAATGGGGCTAATGTGATGTCCTCTCAAATCATGGCAGTGAAAACAAGAAGGTCAAATTCTAGGTGGCATAACCTTTGGATATGGTCTCCGTTTGAGGTCTTTTTTGTGATATTCAAAAGCTATCTAAGTGTAGAAAAATCATAGGGGATCCAGTGTTAACGAAAGTTGTTTTAACCTAAAAAATTTAGGAAATGCCTCGAATTTCCTTTGGAAGGTTTAAAACCCTAATGCACCAAACTAGGACCCATCAGTGAAAATGGTACCATGCATTGATTTCTCCATTTTTTCCACTATGAAAGCATCAAGATGGGTGAAAAGTAATATAATGATCTAATCCAGATCATCAAGGGTGAATCCTTTGGAATGCTAATAATATTGGGTTTTCATTACATATAACTTAGAGCTAAAGGTTACTTAAAATATATGAATGCATCTTGAATCGTTCTCCATAGATTTTCTAGTATATAGATAGGTCAGAAGTGGGTCTTAGTTTTAGATGTATGAGGGTCAATAGAGGAATTAATGGAACCAAATATCACCGAAATTCTAAAATAACATTATCATAAATGCACTATAGATATGTAGGTTTAGTTTCCTAGTGAGAGTGCAAATGCCAAATAGAAGTGCTAAAAATAGAAATACACAAGTGTTCCCCAAAGAAAAATGCCAATCACAAGAGAAAAACGTCAAAATAAAGTGTTGTTATGCTTATAACTCTTGGAATGAGGAATATCACAAGATGATATGATATAAATGAGAGTTTAATTTGTGTATATACACAAAATTTATGTGAGGGTGTTTTTTCAAGCCCGAGGCATCCCTTCTAGTGGGGGTTATGGACCCAAAGAAAACAAGCACAAGCCTAAAGAGGGTTATTGTGATGAAATACATAGTGACATTGAGAGGGGTAGTGGGTGAATCAATATTACTTCAATTTAACTTCTTTTCACTTAAAATAGAATGCACACCACCACATCAATCATTAACACTATGTTGAAGACAAACATTAATATTTAAGCCAAAATTAAGAGAAATCTTGTAATGGTTGTATGATTTTCTTCAATTTTTTACAATATTATACGAAACTACATGTGAGGAAACCAATCATTTGTAAGCACCAACTTAATAACAATGTTGCAGGCTTCATCCAACTAAAAGGATGAGGACACATATCCTCTGTAAACACCAATTTACCGCTGCTCAGGCTCCAACCTTTTGTATAGATGAAAACACTCCTCTTTTGCAATTCAATTTAGTCTATCACTTTGCTATACATTGTTCAATTTTCATTATTTACGTTTTTTTTCTATTCATAAATAAATCTTCCCACTTCGCAATTTATACCCAAAATTGTGCTTGCTATTCCAACACTTAGTTAACATTTACAACCCTCATAATTCTGGTTTCACTTATCTTCAAGATGTCCAATATACCTATGGGCTATATAGACTAGGGTTTGACCTTTTCCAGAAATAAACAATGATAAAAACACAAAAAAGACAAGAAAATATCAACAAAAATCACCTTTTCAGATCTTCCTTAACAACTCAACATCCCACATAACTATATAACTTGGCCTCCTCAACAAAACTCGACCTCTAATAAAAATTTCCCTCCAACAAAACTCAGGTAGTGACACATTATCTTCTTCTTGACTTTAGTTTCACTCCTCTTTTTGGTTCACAAGGCGTGAACCCTTGTTTTGCTGCCCTCTTACTTCGCTAAACACTTCTAGAATAGATATAAATTACTTCTGACTGACGGCTAACCTCACTTCCACGTATTTTTTATTTATAGGCTTTTGGGCATCTAGGGTAGGGCCAACTTGTGGACCGACTTTTGCAAAAATAGGGTGTTTACACTCACACACATTCAAAAATCCATTTCTACTCAAATGTGAGGAGTTAGGAGGCATGCCACATATCGTTAGAAAGATATCAAAATATGCTATTTGACTATGTAACCTTCTCTTTCATTTTGATATCCTTTGACATCAATAAAAATAATTTTCAACGTATTGAACCTGCATATCAAGTCTCTATTTCATGTCTAAGGTTCAGAGATTGGGTGGTTTGGAAGTCTCTTTGTTCTCCTCTCCACCTGGGTTCAATTCCCATAAGTGGCACATTGGCTGCTTGTGATAAGGCTCAAAGGGTAGACACCCCTTGGGATAGAGGTCCACTTCAATGTGCCTAAGGATACCTCAACCCTTGCTAAGTCACAATTTATTGGTATATATCTCTTTTAGGTTGTTGGATATACTTCTGGGTTATAAGGTAGATATTGAGCCTATCCTAAATCATTCCAATGAATTATCATTTCCCATGGTTAAATAAATTGTATTACAAAAAAAAAAAACTCTAGATATGGTCTACAGGTTATAAAGAGATATTACATAATACCACACTTCTATATTATGGATACTTGGTGCATTTATTAAAATGGAGTTTACCTCTTTATATAAAATTTCTTTCTCATCAAGTCATTCTCCACTTATGAATGTGGGATAGTCAACTTTAGACAAGAAGTGAACAACGAATAATAACCTATATCAACTTCAAGCCTTATACCCTAACACCACCTCCTAAGGGCTGCATGTTTAAAGTGAAAACATAATAATTGGAGATAAAACATGCTCGCTGAAAAATAAAACATTAGAACCAAACATTTTTCAACAAATTATATTTTGGAAAAATAGAGATTGAACCAAGTACAACTCCATCCTGATGCTTCTAACCATTGTAGCAGTGTAGCTTTCAATTTGAATTCCATGTTTTTGGATTCTACCTCCCTGAAATATTGAATTATAAATCTCTTGAATTACCGGACAACCATCTGTATTGATTGACATCCATGGTGATTTGTTTGGCTATCTTATGACCCTTGTAAGTTATAATTTTTAAGATCCACAAACTATCAAACTATTTGCACAACTATTTATGTCAAATTATATTTATATTAAAATCCTTTTTGATTTTGAAATGTGAGATTATTACATGCATAAAATGTTATTTCTTTAGTAGGGTTATCACCATTGCATCCATATAGTGGGTCATCAACAACAATGACATTAGCTATATCTGGGTTGACCTTGAGTTTCCTTTGAGAGACTCATTGGTTCAAAACTACATTTCCATGTTGTATGACCCATGTTCTTGCAATGATACCTTTCCACCTCCTCGTTGTATTTAGTATGATACATTTCCACCTCCTTGTATTTAGGTTATTTAAAATGATTATATATTGATTGTAATGCATAATGGTTCTCCTTTCCCTAGCTAAGAGAGTAGCAATCATGTATTTTAAATTTTGTGAAAACATTTCATTGACCAAAAACAATACTACTACATTTAGAATACACAATATTTAACAAGATAGATTTGGTATCCTTTTCCTTCACCATAGTTTTGATTTCTGCTCATTATCTGATTAAAAAATTCAAATTAATCATAAATAATTTCAAATTATTCATAAATAATTTCAAATTATTCACGTGTGTGTAGTTAGGTATATTGATTTTGATAAACATTTTAATTTTTAAACCATTCACTACTTTAACTTCGAACGAATTATTAAATTATCACAACTTATTCAAATTATCCCAAAGTCCCTTATATGATTCCTCCAAAGCATTATGTAAGTTTGAATTTAAGTGGGTGAGGCCAATCATGGCTTTGACTTTGTCATATTTTCTCTATAATTCTAACAATTTTTTTTTGACCTGTAAATGATTTCTCAATGTCTTTTATATTCATGAATCCCAATGGTTTGGATTTTTCACTTTCTAGTCATGGAAATTGAAACCATAATATATTTATAATGAGATTTCCATGAAAACACAAACTTTTCCAACTTGATGAACAATATATAAGGAATTTATTAACTAGCAATTGCATCGAGAAGTGCAAAGGAACACCAATAACATGACTGGAGGAATGTGGAAGGAAAAAATCAAGAAAAATATATGGACAATGAACTACAACCAAAATTTTAGTTTCTATATATCTTCTAAAGATTATAGTAGGAGGTTAAATTTAAGGAGAAAGTTACAGTAACATAAACGTCCTAGAACAATGGAAATCTTGCAGGCACAAGGTACAAATCAAAGGAGTTCAATTTCTTATGGGGTTTTCTAAAATGGCATGAAATAAAATATGATCTTAAATTAGAGTGCATAAGGGTTGGGCAGAGGCATTCAACGCCATTGGAAATGTATGTTTTAATAGAAAGGGTGAAAGAAATGACAACATTTGGTATAAGTGGATATGTCTTTGATGGATTATGGCTCGCTTGAAAGGAGGAAAAGGACATTTGCTATTACACCCAAGAGTTTAGTTGCAACACCATCAAAAGCAACCACATTTTCCAAATGGCCAGTGTGGTCATACAATTCAAGGTGGAGTACATAGTGATAGTCACATTCAAGGAACACATTGTTGCATTTTTTGTAATGCCACATGTTGTCATATTGTTGAACAAACTTTTTCATGCATTGCATCCCATCAATGTTAAGGAAGCATGCAAATAAGTAAAAATATTCCATGTTAATTGATGTAGTAGTAGCACATACAACAATCCATAGATAAATTTTCTTAGAGTGGGACATTGCAATGAGTTTAGATATTTTTTTTTGTTTTGAGGGGCCTGCTAGAGATGACTATGTATTTTTGGCTTAGTGAAGGTGAGCATACATTGAACCTGTATCCTGAAACCATTGTTGGAGCTGGCGTGTTTTAGCAATATATAGGTTTGTAAGAAGGCAAGTGGTGGGGATAGTTCCAGTAGTCCTTCCATTGAACTCAACAACACAACTCCATTTTATTGCAAGGTATGGAGTGGTTCGAAAGGTGTAAAGGTCAGAAAATTTGTCCCTTTAAGCATGGCATTGTGGGCCCCATAAGGTGACATCAATGTTACAACCTGACATGTCAAGTAAGGTGAGATTTTTCCTGGGAGTTTCTGACCCATCATGCCAATGTATGATGGATGTATGAGAGGTCAAGCTAACAACACCAACAACATCAACAATTGAGTTGATAGTTGCAATGTTGAGTGAAATTATTCACATGAAATGGAAGGAATGGGAAGTAATTAATTGATGTAGAGAGAAGTAGAATTTTGAACGAGCTATTTAGATGATTGTAAGTGGGATTATGATTCTAAGAGAAACCTTCTACTTCAATGGTTGCTTACTTATTGATGGAAATTTTCCATCGTAGCATTTGGTTCTTCCCGAAGTAAGATGACTAATGGAAAATTACACAGGTAAATAACTAAATGAACACAAAATTTATACAATTCCATATTTAAATATTTGGGTATTGAAGAAATTACCAGTTTATTATGTTTCCATGTAGGAAACGAATTTTTTTGAAGAAAAAATTAATCAGTTATCACACTGTTTCTTTTACTAGTTGGGCCATTACAACGTAGAGGACAACTTAAAAGATCTAGACAAAAAAATAACTAGGCAAAGATTTCCCAGGGGAGGTTGGAGGCACTATTTTGTTTCCAAACGATGATTACATATCTTGCTGGCTTGCCCATGTCCAACACTTCTCTTCTTGGAAAAATTACTGCTTTGACATAAACCATGTTGATTCAGGTTGACACCCTTGATATGAAGGTCCTAAAGGTTGTTTTGAAGGAATAATTCCAAGGATGTCTATGGGGTTCTGGTCCAATATCCTAGAACTAGAGGGGAGGTATGGGATTACTTGAATTTGTTAGGAATGTACTTGTGAGTGGTATTAAGGTTGTCGTGGCCACATCCATTGGCCTTGATGATATTGCATTTTATGGGGGAGTTCAGAGAAGATATGGTTATCGAATTTGCTCAAAGGTTTGGGGTTATAATGGAATTTGGAGGGCCTCATGCTTCTTTTTTGGATACTTCACAAGAGTATAAGAAAATCATGCCCAAGAGGATTATAGGAGTGAGTGTGTATTCAAATGATAAGATAGATCTTTGGATCTATTGTGTGATACTGCTTCCCAACTACCTTCTTAAGGTGTTATTGGAAAGCTCTACGCTGACTAGCTCAACGATGTTGGCGGTGAGGTTGACGACTTGCATTGTTTAGAGTGCCAAGCATTGTTGGAATTTAGGTTGATGTATTGCACTATTCATTGTGCCACATGGTAAAAAATGGTTTTCTGGAGGGAGACGTAAATGGATGGATCTTATTGGATGGGATGAACAATTTCTTCCTAGTAACCTTCTACTTTAATGGGTTCTTACTTGATGATGGATAGTTACCATTGCATCATTTGGTTATGCCCAGAGTAAGATGATTGATGGAAAATTATGTAGTTAAATAACTAAATGACCATAAAATTTATACAATTTCTTATTTAATTCTTTGACTATTGAGGAAATTTTTGGTTTATTAGGTTTTCATGTTGGGCAAAGAAATTTGTTAAGACAAAATGGACCAATTTTTACACCATTTGTTTTACTAGTTGAGTTGATACAAATCAAAGGAAAAAGTAAAACAACTAGACAAAAATTGACCAAACAAAGATTTTCTAGGGGAGGCTAGAGCCACTATTGAGTTTCCAAATGATGATTACAAATCTCATCGACTCTCGATGTCTAAAACTTCTCTTCTTAATGAAAGGATTGGTGCGGTAGAAGCCATGTCAATTTAGAGTAGGAGCCATTGATATGAAGGTCCTAATGTTTGTTTTGAAGGATTTTGATTACAGTAATTCCAAGGATGTCTGCAAGGTTCTAGTCCAGTATCTTGAAACCAAAGGGGAGGTTTGGGATTACTTTGATTTTGTCAAGAATGCACATGTTAATAGTGTTAATATTGTCATGGCCACATATGTTGGATTTGAATATATGAAAGTTTCCAGGGAGTTCAGAGAAAATATGGCTATTATATCTACTCAAAGGTTTAGGGTTCTGATTGCAGTTGGAGGGTCTCATTGCTGCTTTTTTGGATACTTCGCAAGAGTATAAGAGAATCGTACCTGAGAGGATTATAAGAGTGGGTGTGGATTCAAATGATAAGATAGCTCTTCGGATATGGTGTGTGAGACTACTTCCTGACTTCATTCTTAGGGAATTTTTGGAAATATCCATGCTTACCAGGTCAGAGATGTTGGTGGTGATCTTGACGACTTGCACTCTTAAGAGTGCCAACTGCTGCAAACCCTAGCCATTGACATGGTTAAATTTGTTTTTTACTAGTTTTAAGAATTATGTTCATTATGCTTTTAGCCATTTTGATTTTCATTCTTCTTGGGGTTTGGCCTTCAAGGGCCATTTAATCTGAATTTTTTTACCCTTTAGCGTGGGCATTGAAGGAAAAATGTCATCATCTTAACCAAATATTCTCTTGTCTCTAAATAGTGAGAGTATTCTTTCCATGCTCATTGATTTCCTCATGCAAATGAACCAATAATCTCACACATGCATAACAATGGTCCCCATGTATATCTGAGTTCCCCAAATCAAACTAACATAATGGAGAAAGGGAGTCAAGATGCATTAATGCTTAGACTTCTTTTTGTAGTAATGCCTAAACCAATACTTTTAATCCATATGTCCATATGTCATTAAACACATACCCTAGTACATTCAAGGGCACATGATATGCTCACCTCTAGAAGAATGTTTATTATTTATTTATTTATTTATCTTTAATAAATGATGGTGACGATGATGTTAATACTAGCTACAGAGACCAAATTACTTCTATACTAAAAAATATTTGATAGAAGATTTTCAAATTTCCATAATTTCAATGAGTTAGTAGGGGTGGGAGGGGGGGCTGGAATAAAGAGCTACTGGAGTAAAATGCAAGATTTAAAGAAAAATCAAAGTACCTTAAAAAAAACAAAAAACCATAAAATCCTATGTAGTTTGGTTGGTAGACTCGTGTTTCGCTTTAATACAAATTAAATCTCTGCTCAATGTCGAAGTTAATTTTAAATTTGGTTTATGCGTATAATAGGGTTGAATATTGATTTGCTATCTCAGTAAGTTGAAGTTGATATAATGATGCATAAGAGTGGATGGACTGATACAGATAGGAGGAGATCAGGCCGATACTGAACTACTTGTAGAATATGTAGCTAGGGGAGGATTTTCTATAGGAAAGATATGAGATTCTAAGTTTTATATGTAAACATGTTATACTTGTGTGTTATAAATTCAAAGAATGAAACAAAATATAATGCGAAAATAAAACATGGAGGTCGTATTTAAAAGAAAACGTTTTGATATAATTTAGTGCAAAAAAAAGCTATTGTAGTGAAAACTTCTATCAAACACAAGGATTATCGAGTTATATTTAGCATGTAAAGTATTGTAGTCTAGTGAAAAAAAACAAAACTCTAAGTTACGATTTAGGTGATGTTAAGATATGAATTTTAGGGAAAATCAATTTGGGGAAATAAATGCGCATAATAACCATCACTACATTGTAAAAGTTGAAGGAAATGACCAAATCCTATGCATATGATGTACAAAAAACAATTCGAAACACTTACACGAAATTGGAAATGAGAGGTGATGACTAGAGGAAGTGGCTTGCGCTACTCGGTCATCACTTGATCTTGAAAAGTTAAAAAAAATGTTATTAGAAAATCAATGAGAAACACTGTAATACACAATGATACTAAGAAATTAAAAAACAAAAAAATGGAGTATGGGATATTCTCCCTCTTAAAATGACAGACTAAATAGTCACGAGACGTTGGACCAAGGTTCCCTGGTAAATTACGTTTTACTAAGTGCTTAGTAGGTGCACCATCAAAATTATATCATAAAAGTAGTAGACTGATGTCGAGACATGAACCACACACATTGAAGAAAAAAAGAAAAGAGTTGAGCCAACACTATAACCAAGTACACTTAAAATAATGTTTTTCAATTTTTATTTATTTATTTATTTTTTTTTTTTTTTTTATAACTTTAACGAGTATGTTTTTATTTATGAGGAATAAAGAGAGTGGGGCTTTGCCAAAGCAGCCCTGATTACATCATACTAGAACAGCTGGAGCTGCTATTCTATCTGGACTTTAGCATGGGCTTTCTACAAATCTGTCCTCGTTTATGAACAACAACCCTTTATCCAAAGCGCTCCGTTTGTTGGCCATCAAATCCGCATCACTATTTGAGCTTCTAAGTATATGATAGAATTTGTAGGAAGAAAAGGCAGAGAGGACTCTTTTCAGTCTTTTCGACATTCTGTTAAGGCCTGCATTTCTGAATTTCTCTGCAGCGTTCAACTTCTTTATGAGAATCTCCGAGTCTCCAAATACCTGTATATCTTTGATCCCTTTCTCTCTAGCAATTTGACATGCTTTAAGAAGGCTGATCAGCTCTGCTTGATTGTTGGTCTTCAGGCCAAGACCCCAATAAAAAGTGTCACGGGAGACCTCGTCTGGGGAATAGATGATCCCTCCGGCACCCGAGGGGCCGGGGTTTCCTTTGGAAGCCCCATCAAATAAGATTGTGTGGGATTTTTGAGCTCTCCACCAGTGCTGAAAAGTTTCATCAGAGTCTCTCTTTTTCCAGATTGGATGCTCTGTTTGAGGAGAGAGAAGGTTCTTTCTGCTTTGGAGTTCAAGAGATCCGAGCCACCTCTTCTCAATCGGCTGGAGTGTTGTATCCTCTTTGTGATACTGCTGCTGTGCCGCTTCAAGGAGGAGAGTTCTTGCTTTTGCTGCTACTTACAAGGGAGTGTGATTAAGGTCATTAAAAATCTTCTGATTATGGGCCAACCAAATCTTCCAACAGACAAACTTGGGCAGGGCATTCCAGACTTTGCGCCAGAGCGATTTATGAGGAATGCGATGTGGGTAAATATGACTCCATTCTGCGAAAAGATCCAGGATTGAGAACTGTGTGGGAGAGTTTATGCGAAAATCTTGGAGCATGAGATCCCAAACTTCCTTTGTGAACAGGTAATCGATGAATAGATGTTGGGATGTCTCAATGTTACACCTACAAAGAGCGCACCAGTGTGGGCTAGCAAACTTTCTTTTTGCCAGATTGTCACCTGTTAGTATCTTATTATGCATCAACGTCCAGAAGAAAAAGTTTACTTTTGGGAGAGCTAGGGGTTCCCATACATTTTTCCAAAACGCGGCACTATGCTTGTTGTTTTTTGTTGTCTGATACGCTTTATAACCTTATGCTGTTGTATATTCCCCAGAATGACCCCAGCCCCATCGGTCTTGCATTGAGCGATGTATCGGAGCTGCATCTTCCATTAGATCAAGAAATGTGTTTAATCGAGTTTGCAGATGGGCAGGGGGATCGGGGATTGCCCAGCCGGTCGATTCGTCTCTTTGATCCCAAATGGTAATATCAAAAATGCTTTGCTTGCCAACTGATGCTAGCCAGTCCCTTAACTCAGAGATATCCTCATTATCAATTAGTGGATTTCGCCCCATTATACGATCATACCAGAGGCGAGTGTGCTTACCGTTCCCTAGAATTCTGTAAGCATTTCGATTGAAGAAATTGCTGCTCTTAAAACAAAGTTTCCATAGCAGCGTACTGTTGGCTGTATATCCAAGCTGGAGGTTTCTGAATTCAGCTTTATTAGTGTATTTTGACCTCAATATGGCACTAACAGGATGGTTTGGTTCTTTAATCATCTTCCACAAGATTTTACTGCCAAGATCAAGGTTGACCAGGGAGGGGTCGCGGATTTGCAATCCTCCTTCGTCGATAGGTTTTTTGACAGTATCCTAGTTTACCAGGTGTTGTTTCTTATCATTGCCCCTGCCTCCTTGCCAGAGGAAGTCTCTGAGGAAAGAAGAGATTTGATCCATGACATTTCTGGGGGCGAGCAAGAATGCTGCTTGATAAATTATTAAGGAAGACAACTGAGATTTTATTAATATGACCTTACCTCCTTTTGTTAACCAGTATCCTCCCCATTTCGATATCTTGGTTTTGAATTTTCATATTATGTCGCTCCAAAGCGACCTCTTGTTCACTCCTAAGATTATGGGAAGCCCAAGATATCTGATTCTGTCCCATTGGGAGTGCCCTTTGAATCCAAGAATATTAGCTATAATGTTGAGCTCCTGTTGATCAATATTCCAGCTGAAGACTTCACTTTTTCTTTCATTTACCAAAGCTCTTGAGACTTTGCAATGGTTTCTGATGACCGTGTCGAAGGCCTTTGCTATTCTGGTTGAGGCACCCCTAAACGAATCGAGTCATCTGCAAAGAGTGCATGATTCAGAGGGTTTACTCTGCTGGTGGGTTTGAGGCCCAGAAGGGATCCTGACAATCTTCCGGCTTCGAGTTTTCGACTTAACGATTCAGCCATTAAGATGTATAGAAAGGCGGAGAGCGGGCATCCCTGCCTGATGCCTCTCTTGGCTTTGAAGAAGTTGGTAGGCCTGCCATTTATGAGGGGGGCTATCCATGGGTTATTCGTGCAAGCTTTTATGAGGTTAACAAACTGAGTAGAAAAGCCAAAGGAGAGCAAAACTTTGCTGAGGAATGCTCTGTTGACTCTGTCAAACGCATTCGCCATGTCTAACTTTATGAGAATCCTTTCTCTTTTCTCTGTTTGCTTGAATGTATGGTCTCCTGCACTTGGATGGCGTTGTCCAGAATGTGTCTACCTTCCACGAAGACTCCTTGGGAACTAGAGATAATTCGAGGGAGCAAGGGCTTTATTCTGTTGGCCAACAACTTTGCTAAGATCTTATAGGAGGCATTACATAAGGAAATTTGCCTGAATCTGGCAAAAGTTTCCGGGTTGGACTCTTTGGGAATTAGAGCTAAATAGGTTGAGTTGGTGCTGCCACATACTTTAGCTTTATTCATGAATCCCCTTACCATCTTTTGAAGATCATATTTTATGATATCCCAACATACTTTGTAGAAGTGAATGGTGAATCCGTCCGGTCTGGGGGCCTTGTCGGAATCCATAGACCAAATGAGTTTGATTATCTCCTCCTCTGAAACAGGTTTGCAAAGATCAGAGTTGTCCTCCGGAGAGATTAAGGAAGGGATGTGGGTGAGGAATTCTGCTTCATCCACTTCTTCACCTTGAGCCTCCGGATTGTAAAGATTTTGGAAGTGTATTTCAGCTGCTTCCTTGACTTGTTGAAAACCCTTGCAGGTTTGGCCCGTCGATGTCTTAATTTATGCTATATAGTTCCTTGAAAATCTGGCCCGGTACTGCCGATGGAAGAAAGAGGTATTGCGATCCCCAGCTTTTAGCCACAGACTTCTAGACTTTAATCTCCAGTATTCTTCCTCTTTTCTGAAGGATTGGTAGGCTGCTCTCTGCGCTTTTGTTTCCAAGTCCAGAAGATCTTCATTGATGTTTTTGCTTTCCATGTCGTTTTGTAGGGTGTGAAAAGCCTGGACTGCTGCAACTCTTTGGGAGATGGGGTTGAGGACTGGTTTCTTGATCCAATCCTTCAAAGCTTTTTTGGTGAGTTTCAGCTTTTGCTCCCAAACGAAGCTTGGTGAACCTGTAATGGAGGAGGCCCAAGCTGTTTTCACCGTCTCAAAGAAGCCCTCCCTTTCGATCCATTAAGGAGAAAAATGAAATGGAATGGGACCCAAATCCTCTTCATCTTCTAAACAGAGCTGAATTGGCTTGTGGTCAGAGGACAGCTTGGGAAAATTTTTTGTTGTTATGATTTTCTTATTCATGAGGAGAGAGGTTTGCACTAGAAATCGGTCCAAACGGGTTGAAATGTGGTTTGTTCCAGTTCGATTGTTTGACCAGGTGAAAAGACCTTGTATTGGATTAAAATATTGCAGATCCCATTGCTGAGCAAGCTCTTCCACTACACCCACCATGGGATCCTTGGAATTGGTACCTCCTCTTTTTTCTTTGGCTTTCAAAACAATGTTGAGATCTCCAGCAAGAATGATATTGTTGGGGATTTCCTGCTCTAGAAACGCTGCCAGAGAGTTCCAGTAGTCTCTTTTTTCAGAGTAATTGACAGGGACATAAAGATTGACAAGAGAGATAGGCAACTTAATTGCAAGGTGGATTATTTCTGTGAATATCCAATGTAGGGTCTCGTGAGTGTTGATAAGCTGGAATTTATCTTCGTTCCAGAGAGTTGCCAGTCCTCCCGAAGAGCCCCGAGCGCTGACAGCTATGCCTGAGCTTTTCTTCCAATTTGACTTGCTGATTTCTAGTAGAGCTTGCCCTGCTATCTTTGTCTCTTGGAGCATGAGGATGTTTGCAGGTTCCGACTTTAATAGGTCCTTTACTGCTTCTATTTTTGCAGGGCTCCCCAGTCCTCTG
This sequence comes from Pinus taeda, assembly GCA_000404065.3. Classification (NCBI taxonomy): domain Eukaryota; kingdom Viridiplantae; phylum Streptophyta; class Pinopsida; order Pinales; family Pinaceae; genus Pinus; species Pinus taeda. The sequence continues at coordinate 26,057 of APFE030038693.1, forward strand.
CAATTCCAAGAGACTAGCTTCATTATTTACCTGTGAGAGGGGTGGAGCCGCCCTTGGATGCCCTGGGCCTGCTATTTCTTTCGATCGTCATTTCTATTGTGGACTGGCTCCCTTGTGTTTTGAGCCTTTCTGCTTCTTCTTCTCTTTTTTCCTTGCGGGATTTCCTTCCGGCTCTTTTGATTGGTCGCTGAAAGAATTCTTCCTCTGAGGACTCTGAGCTTTCAACTGCCTTTTTCTTTGTGACTTCTGCATAGGTGGGGTTAGAGGGGCTGCCTTGGGTAGCTTCAATCTGGATATTGACCCCTCCCTCTTTGCTTGTTGGAGGGGCTTCCACATGATCCTCTCTTTCCTGAGCTTTGTTTGGTGGATCGGTCTGTGCTTCCTCCGTTCCTTTTGCAATTTATTTCGTTTCCTGGGGTGGATTGGTGATGTTCCTATCTCCTGTTGCTGCGCTTTTTCCTGCATCTTTCTTTGCGTGGGCTGTTCTCTGGACTAGGGTCCATTGATCCCCGATATGTTTTTCAGATTGCTCCTCTATTTTCTTCTTACAATGCTTTGCAAAGTGAGCGTGACCATGACAATGTCTACATTTAAAGGGGAGCTGTTCATAGTCAAGCTCTTGGATGTGCGTCCAACCTGCCATCGAGAGATTGATCGCTTCAGGCAATCCTTCCTCAAGATCCACTTCGACACAGATACGGGCAAAAGAATATTGGTCTTTTCTTACAGCCTGATCTATATATTTGCCTAGCACGTTCCCAATGGTCTGGAACGATTTTTGATTCCAGCAATGAAGAGGCAGAAGAGGGAGCCTCACCCACACCGACACAACAGATGGGACTTCTTGGGAGGGATTGAGGTCTGGAGTCCATTTATTTAAATACAGGCCTTGCGGCCCCATGAAGTAGGGGCCATTTCTGAATATCAAGCTTCTGTCTTCCGTGTTTTCAAATACAAAAATAAAGTACCCTTTGCCCACAAAGTAGCTCTTGACTCCCTCTTTTATCATAGGTTTCCAGTTTCTTTGAGTCCATTCCTCCACTGATTTGGGGGAAGGCCATAAGCCTGTAAACTGGCCTATGAGTCCTCTTTCTGCCAGGTTCAATGTCGCTTTGCAGGTATCCTCCTCTGGCAGGGCAACTAAGGGAATCATATCCATTCTTTTGATAAATTTTTGCTGGGTTGCAGAAGGGGGGCGTTTTGTCCCGTATGCAATCAAGTTTCTGAAGGCAGAGAATTCAGGAGGCGGATCTGCAGGGGGGCAGAGCCCTCAGGGATCTCCATCTGGCTGCGAGGGGAAGGGCGAGGCTATGCAGAGGGGCGCAGCAGCCTGGGCGGCGCTGAATGGCTCCCAGAACCCTAGCTTGCAGAGCGCAGGGGCGGGAGGAGCGTCCGAAAAAAAATATGATAAAACTTGTAGTTGTTTTGATAGTCCATCCATTGTTTTTCAACTTTAGGAAAGAAGAAAAAGTTGGAATAAAACCCTTTTTTTACCACAACAACAATGTAGTTTTTAACCCCGTATAGAAATTACCTGCATATGAATTCTAAATCACAGGAAAAAATGCGAGAGCATAACACATATACACAGAGATTTCCCACTGGATCCAAAAACCAGGACTACCAGCTTGATTTTTCATTATGTTCCTTTCAATGTTACAATACATATTTCTACATGCTGAAGCATCCAATACCATGGACCGAAAACCATCGTGTCCAAAACCATGGACCGAAAACCATAGGTAGGTTCGCCCAACCTAATATAACACACTTCGTGAAAGAATATAACACAACCCAACATCACGGGTATTTTCATTATATATATACACACTTCCATTACAACCTAAGGCATTTCAGCCTTAGTCACACTTCCCCCTCTCGACTACATTGAATCTACAGTCTGTTACACAAATATTTATCTGTCGTTGTATATCCCTCTGTCTCCTTATTGAACACGAAGGTTCATCATACATTGGATCGGATCACTGGGAGGTTCCGATCAAACCCTCTCCATGATTTCCTCTCAACAACCCCTAAATCTCTCTATATGCATACATGGCAGATTAAATTACATTAAATAAATCTTCTAGAGACTTTATCCATTCCATCATTTAGCTCGGTTTTAACATAATTTTTCCCCTGTTTTTCTCGTTTGTCCACGTCTCCTCTTTTCTCCGCTTTGGATTCCTCCTTTAATGAAGAGTGCTCAGATGCTCTTGCATCAGACTCCCGAGGCACAAAAATTTTATGACCTCCTGCTCATATGCTTCTCCTTAATTCCATAGCAATTCTACCCACTTCCTCAGTTGAATTGCTTTCATGATCATCTGTGAGATGCAACCAAACCTTTGCAGTAACAGTCTTCTCTGCTACATGATACCTCACCAAGCTTTCTCCTCTTAGCTTAGTCTTTCGGCATTCTTCTAGTTCTCTCCTCTGTGGAACCATTTGAACACTCCATGCTCTAGGTTGCTGCAAGTTTTCTCACCTTCTTAAGATGTTACCTACATAACAACATAAAGACCACAAACTCACCAATATTCACATAACTATACCTCCTCCTTTCTCTTAAAATGACGCAGGGGTTCAATTGAACAACAATTGAATAGAAATCACAATTGAACAACAACTAAACAACACCAATTGAACAACATGATTGAACAACAATCGCCAATTGAACAACAATTGAACAACAATCGCCAATTGTACAACAATTGAATAGAAATCGGCAATTGAACAACAATCACTAATTGAACAACACAACTGAACAACAACTAAACAACACGATTGAACAACACCGATTGAATTTCCCTTTTTGCACACAAAATCTTCTTTTTTCTTGCACTCCTTTTACACGAAATCTCTTTTACACAAGAAAAAATTTCCATGTTCTGATACCACTTGATGAAAATGAAATTTCATGCCGGGATTCTCCCTTTTAGTTAAAAACTTTCGATTGTGGACCTATGGGTTATGGGCCCACGATTCTCTTGAAAGTGTTTAGTTGGCTCTTTTACCTTAACACCGGGGCAACACAAATTATCGGAATACATTGGAAACCCACAATCGAACATTGGTACCACTCTGGACACAGAAGACCAGACTTCAAAAGAATTAAATCTGTGTCCATAAACCCTCAGGTCTGTCTCTTCACCCGAACTCTACCAGTTTCAATCTCCATCGTCCATCACCTTCTCTAATCCAACGGTGCACGCTTCACCTGATTGACAAAACTGGTCGTCGATCCTCAACCATCCAATCAACCACGATTGATCCGATGGTTGTCATCGATATCGGCTAGGTCACTTACAGGACACTTAATCGACACTTGATATCGGGTCTAGTTTTTTGAATTAACCAGGGCACATCTTCTGATGTGATATCTGTCGATCTCACCCATATGTAGATTTGACAATCCAGATCAGTTCTCGTCTTCCACCATTAATCGTCAATACTCATCGTCGATTAATAAGATCCGATGGCTCCTGCGCATTACTCCGTCTATTCCTTCTTTGACTTGACCTCATTCGTTATTGATGGAATCTACGTTAGGACACGGTTCCACACATGACACCCACATAACAATAATTCGATTAACATTTAATCACCATCAATCCTTCTAGTGATCGATGGTCGATCAACACTCCAACAACACAAATAACTTAGAAAGGCATAACTATCTAAATACACAAATTCTGCACAACTCACGGATATTTTCATTATATATACAAACTTCTATTACAACCTAAGGCATTTCAGCTTTAGTCACACTTCCCCCTCTCGACTACATTGAATCTACACTTTGTTACACAAATCTCTATCTATCGTTCTATATCCCTCTGTCTCACTATTGAACAAGCAGGTTCATCCTTTAATAAAACATTGGATCAGATCACTGGAAGGGTCCGATCAAATCCTCTCCATGATTTCCTCTCAAAAACCCCTAAATCTCTCTATATGCATACATGGCAGATTAAATTACATTAAATAAGTCTTCTAGAGACTTTATCCATTCCATCATTTAGCTTGGTTTTAACATAATTTGTCTCCTGTTTTGCTCATTTGTCCACGTCTCCTCTTTTCTCCGCTTTGGCACGAGAGGTTTGGTCACTTAATTTGTCTCTTCATGCAAGAGGATTCTGGATCGAATCCTCTTTGACAGTAGGTGCATCTGTTTCCTTTCTTCCCTTTCTCATTTCTCGAGCCGGAGGAGTCATTGAAGGGCTTGGTGTACCCTTCCTTCTTTGGATGGGAATGCGCTTTTCCCTTGTCTTTTTGCTACTAATTTTTCTGATTTGAATCAGATCTATGATTTTTATTGTGGCTGCCATCATGCACAGCAAGTGCATGCGCTTTTGGAGGTTTGATTTTTCCCCATGCCAATGAGTTTATCTTGCTCAAAAGTATGGGACTCCATGAACTCTTTGAGAGAAGGCATAGTGTAGGATTTACCTGTTGCGAGCCTTACTGAATGAAATGTAGACACAAAGACAGAGTATTCCGGTTCAAGCTTTGACATTATAGAGAGACCTTGGCGACTCTCCTCTTTGGATTTGTCAATTCCACAACCCTTGAGTTGCAGCAATAGATCATTATATTTGGCGAAGAAGTCTTGAATTCTGTCATAGTTCCGTGGATCCAATGACAACAACTCCACTTCGAGCAGAAGTCCTTCCATCTCATCTTGTTTCCTGTAGAGTTCTTCAACCTTTTTCCAAATCTCATTGGGAGTATTGCAGGAAGATAGATGAAACTTCAACTCTAGAGAGATGTACATGCTTATGGATTCGTGGGCCTCATCCATATGGTTGAGGTACTTGGATTTCTCTATGGATGAAGTGGCTTCCACTTTTATAGCCATGGTAATCCTGTACAACCCTTTTTGAAGAAGGTATCGAGCCATTTGGTCCTTCCATTCGTGATAGTTGTACGGTGTTAGGATCGATGCTTTGGGAAACTCCATTTTTCTGTCGATCTTTGATCTCCAAGCTGTAATAGTTGCAAAATAAAGTACTAGTGCACCTTTTATCTAGCAACCTGTGGGCTTTGATAGCATGTAAATGTGTTAGAAAACCTGAGAAGAAGATAAAGAAGGCCATAAGGAAAGCTAATAAGAATATAAGAATATCACAAGTAATTGTCAATAGAAGAAAATATTTCCGCCTTTCTAATTTTTTAGCATGGTTTCAGAGCTAATGTGGATGAGGAATGAAAAAGGCAGCTTGAAGGTCTATTGAAAGAAGGAAGGATCAAAGAAAGGTTTCAAGACAAGATCATAATTAGAAGGCTTATTAAAGGGATGAATATACATCTATAAAGTTTATGGAAACTTCAATGAAGACAAAAAAATAAGCTAGAAGGGGCCACCAACTATAGAGCATGGAAGAAGAGGATGAATCTCATCCTTGCAAAACACAAAGTATTGGATTTTGCTCAAGGAAAGGTGAAGGAACCCATAGATGGAGCAGGAAAGGAAAAATATAAGGAGACAAACATCTTATCTATGAATCTAATTGTAGATGGAGTAAAAGACAACCTAATCCCCAATCTATTCAATATAGAAATTACAAAAGGGATCTATAAATATCTCTCCAAACTATTCACTTTCAAGAACATTAGATAAATTTCTAGTCTCAAAAATGAACTGAGAACAATAAAGATGACACTATGTCTTCATATTTTGTGAGAATATCTCAAATAAGAGATGAGCTCCAAGTTATTGATGAAATCATACCAGATAAAGAACTTGTGATTGTTGCTCTACAAGGTCTACCAAAATCATGGAGCTCCTTTGCATCAAGCATTTTCAGTTGGAAAGAGACCATCATTTGAAGAAATGTGGAATGCATGTAGTCAAGAAGAAGCCCACATCTCTTTAGTAAGTAATAAGAAGGAAGAAGATGAGGACAAAACCTCAAATGCATATTTTTCGAACTACACGAAAAAGGAAGGAAATACGAAGTTTAAAGGGCCAAATAAGAAGATTACCCATCTAAATTAGAATGTTATCATTGTCATAAAATGGGACATTATAAGAATTTGTAATATCCCAAATTGGAAAATTTAACAGATTTTTGGAATTTCAACTCACAAATATTTGAGATAAAGTTTCACTCAATTATCAAAAGATTTCCATGTAAAATATACAAATAGAGTTCAACAACATAGTAATATGACAAGCAAAAAATAATCTCAACTTTTATTAAAATAGATAAACTGGGGTTACATGCATATACAACCAAAATAACTGAGATGAGAAGCTAGCCTCCAAGATAATCTGCTGCACTACACTGACCCTCCAAACTGGCGTGAACTGCATTGCTAAACTCTCTTATGAATTTTGGATGAATTCACCAACGAGAGATCAATACTCCCCCAATCTCACTAAATCACTCGAGGGTTTCTGTCTTGGGGCTACAAATGAAGTAGAGAAATGGGTTCTCAACATGGAAAATTTTAAGGGCTAATATTTGCAGGTGGACTAATTTTCTGTAATTTTTCCAAAAAAAAAAATTTCCAATTTCCATTTTTTATAAAAATGAATCATCCAAATTTTACAATATAAAATTATTCTACCTTAATAATCACCAACGTTATATAGAGAGTATATATAAAATCATTATAAATTTGAATAATTTTACAAATACATCAATAAACATTTTATAGTTTGCATATTAGGGACTAGTGAGATTCGTCAATGTTTTTAAACTTCAAGATATTTTTCCATCCTTCAAACTTTCCCTACCAACAAAATGAACATAAAATTTGTAAATTAAAAAGGACTCTGTATGGGCTTGTAATTTATTAATGGAGGAGTTCAAATATGTTATGATTTTTTTCCCAAGAAAAAAATGATTAAAAGTTACATTCTGCATATACGCATCATGTGTGTATTCTTTGACCAAAGTATACAAAAATGCCATGAGGGCTAGCAAAGGAATAGGACAACCCAAAACATTTGACAACACTATTAAGCAAAAAACGATACAAACAACATATACTAATTCAAATAAGATATGATGAAGTTGAAAATGACTTATTTGGGTTGACCTATTATTTTCTTGGTATTAAGGTGAGGTAAATGAATTCTCATATTTTTATTTTACAAGAAAAATATGTTACATATCTTCTTTACAAATGGAAAATGGAAAATGATAAACCGATGAACACATCTATCAACACAAACGAAAAGTTGTCTATGGAAGACGAAACAAAAAAAGTAGGGATTTTAGTAGGAAATCTTATGCATCTTATTATCACTAGTCCTGATATTATGTAATTGGTGAGTTTAATTTCTATATCTATGCAAAGTCTAAGTAAGATTTATTTTGTAGTAGTAATACTAATTTTGAGATATCTTCATGGAACAAGCAATTTCGGTGTTTGGTATACTTCAAGTATTAATTTTGAGTTGGTTAGTTCTCGTTTTTTTATTATAGAAAGATTAATTCAAACTATATATTTTCAAACTAGGATTAGGCGAGGGCCATTTGTTTCATTATTTTTTATAGAGGCTAAGTATATTGGAGCAACATCAACAATATGTTAAACATTTTGGTTGAAAATAACCTTGGTATAATTGAAATATGAAGAAAAAAATGTCTACACACATACAATTTGCCATATGTAAAATACAATAATTCATAGGATATATGAAGAAAAATAAAAAAGCTCATAGTTTATCTAAAGATTTGGAATTTTGATACAAAACCATACTCAAATGATAATAAAAAATAAAAATAAAAACATTTCAAAATATTATTACAGTGCCTTTATGAAATAATAATGAGAATATAAATACTCTTAATGTTTTTAATCAAAATTTACTCTTTAGCAATTCTAATCATACTATATATACTATTTCTAAGTATTAAATCCATATACTAAGAAAAAGTATTAATTTCATATATCCAACATGAAAAAAATATCCATTCTTTAAATGGATAAAAGAAATTATGCTTATTAAATTATTCGATGTGTTGAAGTTTAGAAAAAGCGATTTCATATCTCAACACTTTTTTGTAAAGTTCAGAAATATTCCATAAACAAATTAACATTTTCAAAGCATACCAAATGTATTGAAATTTCCTGGTTGAAAGCATTTAAGAACACATTAACATTTTCAAAGGTTACTAAATGTATTGATATCTAATATTATTTAAGATAAGATTATAGATAAAATAAGAAATTGAAATAAATTTTGTAAAACATGTGTGAAAGGTAAAAGTTTTTTTTACATGAGAAAGATTGTTGAATTCACCTTATTAAAAGAGAATATAATGTTTATTTTTTATTTTTT
>APFE030038696.1:0-22194 GCA_000404065.3 Pinus taeda
ATATATGATTGCAAACTATAAATTAAAATCTATCTCATGAGAACTAATCAAAAATTAACTAAGAGCCATCATGCTAGTCGTCCTGCTTGGCGGATGCCGATCTAATCGGGGAAGGATCTTTCGCGCTGGAGCCTGGCAGTTCAATCTGCGAGAACAGCCATAGGAAATGTTTCTGAATACAACCTAGGCAACTATCCTATTTCTACAATTGGAATTGAAACTTCTGAAAATATTGTTTGTAATTTGGAAAATGCAGGAGAGTTGTTGTCCAAATTTGTTCCATGGCCTTGCCTAGGAGGCATTTCATAAGCCAATACAGATAAAGGGTATGCTTGTATTACATCTCTCGTCCTCTGGTGTGTCTCGAATCTGGAACTAGGAGTTTCCAATCCTCCATAGAAGCTACCTCCATGCTTTCTTGGTGATTTATATCCTCCTCTGATTCTACAATGGGAAGTTTGATTTCCCCCTTGGTACCATCCACATAAGCAATTGCTACTTCCTGTACGATGTTGGACATGAGTTTTCTTCATCATTGTTTACCCACAGTGCTCGCCTTAGCCTCGACCTCGATCCCTCATGATCTCTTTCCTTATCCCTTGCCCTTTGCTGCTCAACCCATTGCCTCTTTGTCCCTATACCTCCCAGCCAAATTCTATCATTGGCTAGGAACTAGCCTTTGTGATCTTCTCATCCAAGGGTGGTTACCTTTCGACAGCCTTGTTACGGGAGCAAGAAACCATAATTTCCATTTTTCTTTTGTATTTCTGCCTCCCAAAGGTACTACCAATGCATCAAATCTTCCACCCATGATTCATTTGCATAACCCTTGAGCATAAGGAGCACCCACCCATGACTCCCAGGACACCTGTCCATGAACCTTGCCTTACAAATGCTTTGACCATGATATTGGAAGTGAGGTGCATAGCCACCTATAGAGCCTGTAGGTCAGAAGCCAAGCCAATAGGAACCATGCTCCTCATCTCCTTTTCCCCCCACTGAATGACCTTATCCCCATTCCCCCTGACTTAGGTTCATCTTGACTTTACTTTGGTCATCCTGGAAACCCAACATATGAACCCCAACGTCCACGAGGTATCTAGCCCAAACATTGCTAGCCACCCGCATTCCCTTTAGTCAACCGAGGTTTCCCTCACTGTCGTTCCATTCTTTCCAATTCCCCAATTTTAGAAGCCCTTATCCCCTAACAACCTCCCCCCTACTAACTCCCCTCAGGGACTTAGCACTTGCCCTTGGGGCCCATGTCTTCCAATTTTCCCCAACATTCTTAGAGAATTTCGAGAACCAGAATTACATTAACACATAAACACTTACAACTTCCCAACCCACGACCCCTGGGTTTGCCAAGAAAACAATAAACTGAAGTTTTCTCGGGTAGACTCCCTCGTGAACTAACCCAATAATCCCCATGCGAGAGAGTAGAATGCCAAAACAGAGTGACACCCATGCAGAACCCATGGAACTTGGATTATTCTCACACACTTCTACCACCAAGCTAATAACCCCACCCAAATTTCTCTCACCCAAAAACTTTGTGCCCCCATGAAATCCCCAATTAACAGACCAAACATAGGGAAGCATAATGGAGTATAGGCAAAACTAGTTAACATACCCGGTAACTAGAAGTTGGAGTTGTTGGATCACCCTACCTTCCCAAAGCCTCTGCTCCACTTTCATCATCGTCACCTATTCTCTTACAATATTTGAGCCATTATCCTTCTCCATGATTTGTAAATTTGGTTGCATGCAATTTCCACCTTCCCTTATCCCTCTTTCCTTAAACATGTTGACGACCACCCTGCCTTGCAGTTGAAGCATGTGGGAGGCGGTGGCACCATTCCTTGATGTCCTTTTCATGATGACAGGCTTAATGGCTCTATCTGCCAGCTCACACCCTGATTGGGGGAATTATTTGAGTGTGTAACATATAACTTTTTCATATTTCTATTCTCCTTACTACTTGGGTAATTATTCTACTTTATTAATTCTCTCTAGTTTTCTTTTCATATCCATCTATATAGATGATACCAACATTTCTTCCTAGTTAGGGTGTCTTTCCATATTATCCAGAGTAGAGGAATACTTCATATTACCTATAAAAACCCTCAAATTAAATCCTCATTCATTTAACCCACACATGAACATTCAATCACACATGAACACAAAAGAATACTCTGGGGAAAGCCTCAGCTAAAAAGCCCGATCTTTGTATTATCATACAAGTGGAAATATGTCGGCATTACACAAAGCCTTAGCTCAAAAGCTATCCAGCTCTCAGTACAATTCCTCTACTGATAATAAACAGTCAAAGGCTTCTCACAAACCTTCTCCTTTGCCCTCCAAGCCTCTTATTTCCTTGAGCAGTTTTTCCTGGGGTCTAGTGATTCCACTTGTGTGAATTCCCACCTCACACTGCTCACTTGGCTCATAAATAACTACAAAAACCTGAAGATAATTCCTTCTGCATGGATGAGTTTCCTATAGGAAAAATCCTCCAAATGATAGTACACTATCCCTTCCTCTGATCTCAACTGGGTCTCTATCTGAACTGACATGCATGAGTTATTTATGAGAGAATATTCAATTATCTGAAGTGCAGCAGTTACATGTATGCAAGAATTAACTAACTGAACTCACAATTAATTCCACAAACTGTTGGAACTAATCCAACTCAAATTAACTTAGTTAACTGAGCCAACTGATTACAACGCAAATTACAACTCATCCTTATCTCTTTAACTAAGGGATAAATTCCACAATTAATGGGATAATTGTTGCATTTCCTCACAAAGACTTCATGTTTGATTTCCTACAACTAATTAACTCAATATGAATTATTTAATTATTAATCAAATAGTTGCTAAGATCAAATTCGATTTTTAATTCTCTATTTTAGTTCAGGGACTAACTAAAATAGGAATCCATCCCGAAATGTTATTTATAGAAATGCTATTTTTAACACTTCCATTTTTCATTCCTTATTTCTATGTCCAACACTCGTACCTGAACTGCTATTTATAGCATTGCTATTTTTATCATTTCTATTTTTACCATTTCTTGTTGCCATTTTCAACACTCCCTCTCGACAATAAAGGCATTCAACTCGAACCCGATCCTAAACCTTTGGAATGTTCTTCATGCAATACTTCTCCCAAGTGTTATTGCTCTAGCAACTCTAGAAACAAAAAAAGCTCCTAACTGACCTCTCTGCTGGGCTAGAAACATTCTCTGATGCTGAAGCTTCCTTTGTTACTGATAAGTGCTCCCTCTATGACCTCTGAGCTACTGCAACACTCCATGCATCTCGCACAGTTGCACACCTCTTTGTGCCATCCTACATAAGTGCAACACCCCTGTGCCTCTCGCATTGTTGCAGCCTGCTAGCTTTGCACTGCCTTGGGATTCCTGCAGTGTAGCTCTCTCTACAGATCCATCCGCATCTGTCTCTACCCACTCAGCTAGTCCTGCTACTCCTCATTGGGGCTCCTGTAGTAAGGTCTAATCAAAGAGGTTGGGTACCTCAATGATCCTACCCTATTCCAACCTTCATGGGACTATCACTCCACATCGCCCCACCTCCAACCTAGAGGTATGGATGCATGTGATCCCTCAGACCACTTGGTTCGAAATTTCACCCTACTAGAGGTTTTTGCATGAGTAAATGCCTCCACTGGATCTCCTCTCGGCTTCTCTAGTTGTGGTTGCTCCACAACCTCCTGAAGCTGCTTCACCAATTGTGGCTCCACCACAATTGTCTGAGACTTCTTTTGGCGTTGCATGTTGAGAGGTAATGTACTCTCCCTCTTAACCACCAAGTCTCCATCAGTTTCCTTGCTCCTCAAGCCTTTGCATGCATCTTGAACCTCAAGAGCATACAGGTTCTTGACTCCTGAACTGATCTGCTTCACCTGTCTCGTGGTGATGCGTCTAAGGAAAATCTTTCCCTTATTGAAGACTACATCATAGATATTGTCTTCCAACATTCCAATCAATACCAAGTTTTTCCTCAGTCCTAGTACATACTTTACATCGGTCAAGGTAATGTGTGCTCCATGCTCCCTCTAAAAACAACCATTTCTACACCTGAGACACTATACTTTTTATCATTACCCATCGCTATGAGTATTTGGAGATCTTTCTCCTCCAAGGTACTGAACAAAATCTTGTTTCCAGCCATGTGGAGAGAAGCTCCACTGTCAAGAAACCAACCACATCCCACCATGGATGAAACCATGCATGCGAAGAGTGTGAAATCCAACTCGAACTTTGAGGCCAGTGCCTCACCTTCTGATCCTTCCAAGGATCCCTTCTCGGATTTCATCTGTGGACAATTTGTAGCAAAATGGCCCACCTCATGACAATGAAAGCATCACACTTTCAATTTGTCAAACTTCTTCCCACCATGGGAAGAACTCGATTTGGGATGAGAATCCTTCTCCTTCCCTTTCTTCACATTACTTGCTAAGGCGCAATTTTCTTCATCCTCCTTGGATGAAGAAGATCCATCTCTGGTGCTTCTCCGTATCTCCTCCTGCATTAGATCCAACTAAAGTCATTCCCAATCTGGCAGTTTCTCTCTTCCATTTACCAAGTCTTGGTAGCTATGCCAGCTCTTAGGAAGACTGAGGAGATCTAGACTCACCAAGTTGTCATTGACTCTCATGATCCCTACACTTCCAAGCTCATCCTTGTAGGTGGTGAGCTTGTTCAGATATGTAGATATTATGTCACCCTTTTCACACTTGATTTTCCAAAGCTTGTCTTTTAGCGCCAACTTCCTCTCATCCCTGCTGTAATTATATAGATCTTTCAATGTTTTCCACATCGAAAACAATGTCTCCTTCCCATGGATGCTCAAGACAATGTGGTCTTGAACTCCCTCTAGGAGGATCCTCCTTGCTCTAGCCACACATTTCTTCCATTTCGCTAATTATGTAGCATTAGCCACTACCGGCTTGGGGAAATGAGTGGATAAAACTTAAAACAAAAATTAAAATGACCACAACCAAGGAAGTGACAAGAGAAGAGCCCATATTGAACCCAATCAAGAATTGGGAACAACTCAACACCCACACTGTCACTTGAAATAAACCTTAAACTACCAGACTCAAAAGCCTCGTTTGCATGCTCTCCAAGACTAGAACAATTCCTTGAGAGACCAATAGATTCAAAGGATAAAAATTGGATGGTAAAAGTAAATTAGACTACCCAAAAGTAAATTAGCTATCTTAATTATTTTTTATTTAATTTAACTTAAAATTTAGATAATTATGAAATGAGAAAGCATAATACTTCCCTAAAATAAGGTACAATGTTATGATTTATAAATAACTAATACATATTATGTTTAAATTATTCTAGTTTTTTTCATTTAATTACACTTTAAGGCATTCCCTCTGAGAAAATCTCCCCTCAGTTTCCACTTTGTACTACTTTGCACCATTTGATCAATTGTTAGATTATTGAAAAGTTTTCAATTGTTTGATCCCACCATTTGAATTGTCAACCGACTTCCTTAATTTATCCTCAACTGAATTCCTTGTTTTATGTTGCTTGAAATGTCAACCGAATTCCTTGATTTACTTCGACCATTGGATTCATCTAGGCATCTCACTCCACTCTGCTCGATTGAATCTTGTGTTAGGCCATTAAATGAGAAATAATACGTGGACACAGGTGAGAATGAGCATCAACTTTCATCTAGATGTCGACAAAAGTGTGAGGGCAAGCAACAACAGTAGACCATGTAGGTTTTAACCCCATACATAAATTACTTGCATACGATTTCTAAAATACAAAAAGTAAACAATGTGAGAGCATAACACACAAAACACATATACACAAATATTTTCCCTTGGATCCCAAAACAGGGGCTACCAGCTTGATTTTTCATTATTTTCCTTTCGATGTTACAATACATATTTATACATGCCGAAGCATCCAATACCATGGACCGAAAGCCATTGCGTCCAAAACATGGACCGAAAACCATCGTGTCCAAAACCATGTGTGAAAATCATGCACAAAACCATAGGTGGGTCTGCCCAACCTAACATAGGGTCCAAAACCAAAATTTCTCGGGGTGAGTGGGGTTACCTACACCCCTCAAACACCTTGTGACCCCACCCCCCTGCTATGCAATTGGTGCAACGAAGGGGGGGCTCCGCCCCCTCTAACCCCCCATTTAACTACGTGGGCTAGTAGTGGAAAGAATATAACACAACCCAACATTCTCCCACTTGTTGTTTTATTTCCACAAGGGTCCACAAGAGAGCTTAGTCATTTATCCAGCCCTGCAAGCCCATTGTTTCTCTACATGAAGAGAACTTCTCAGAGATCATATATTTTGTCAATGCATCTGCAGTATTCTTCAAAGTGTCCACCTTTACTAGCAACATGTTTTTGTCTTCTATCATATCCCTCACAAATTGATACTGAACATCAATGTGCTTTGTCTTTGAATGATATGCAGGGTTGTTTGGTAAGAAAATTTCACTTTGGCTATCACAGTCTATCCTTATAGCTCCCTGTAGTAACCCCATACTTGAACACAATCTCTACAACCAAACTGCTTCCTTGCTTGCATGAGTGGCTACCATGTATTCTGCCTCTGTAATTGATAGTGCCACTACAAACTGTTTTTTACTCATCCAACTGATTGCACCTCCAAATAGGTTAAACACATACCCAATTGTAGATCTTCTTTGATGCAGATCTCTAACCGAGTCTGCATCAACAAAGCCACGAATATCCAACACTCTGTCCAAACCTAGTCTTCCTTGGTAGCACAAACCATAATCACTAGTGCCATGCAAATACCTGAAAACCCGCTTCACTATTGTCCAATGCTCCTTTCCTAGTTTTGACATAAACCTGCTCAATACTCCCACTACATGTGCAATGTCTAGTCTAGTACAGACCATTGCATGCATCAGGCTACCAATAGCACTTGCATATGGAGCACGGGACATATCCTCTTCCTCTTCTTGTGTCTTGGGACACTGTTCAGCAGATAACTTTACACCTACAGGAATAGGAACCTTCACTGGTTTACTATCCTGCATATTAAACCTCTGCAATATTGTCTCGGCATACTTCCTATGGTTTAACCAGAGCTTCCTCTTTGCCCAATCTCTTTTAATTTCCAGGCCCAAAATATAGTTTGCAGCACCGAGATCTTTCATGTCAAATTTGGAGGACAATTGGCTCTTCAAATCCTGGATAATTTCTTTGTCATTTCTAACCAACAACATATCATCCACATACAAGACTAGATAAATAACATAGTCACCAATTAATTTAAAATACACACAATGATCTTCTTTGCTTCCAGTGAAACCAAGTCCTCGTATAAATGTATCAAATTTCTAATACCACATTCTTGGTGACTATTTTAACCCATACAGAGACTTCTTTAACTTGCATACCAGTTCTTTCTTACCCTTCACCGCAAAACCTTCAGGTTTCTTCATGTAGATCTCCTCTTCCAGATCCCCGTGAAGAAATGTTGTCTTCACATCCATCTGTTCTACCTCAAAATCAAAAGCAGTACCAACAGAAAATAGTAATCTAATAGAAGTTACCTTGACAATAGGAGAAAAAATATCACCAAAATCAATTCCCGATACCTAGGAATAACCTTTTGCTACCAACCAAGCTTTGTATTTCTCCACCTTTCCTTCTGCATTTGTCTTCTTCTTGAACACCCATTTGCTGCCAATGGGTTTCCTTCCAGCCGACAACTCCAACAGATCCCAAGCCTCACTTTTGTGTAAAGATGCCATTTCATCAACCATGGCCTCTTCCTAGATTTTTCCATCCTCTAAATTTACTGCTTCCTTCACAGTTATGGGATCATCATCAGTAATAGATAAAGAAAAATTTGAACAGAAAGCAGATGGACTATACCTTTCTCGCTTCCTTCTTTCTTGAATTGATCTTCTCACACCCAGAGTTTGTGGCTCTTCATCTTCTGATTCCTCCTTTGCTGTAGAGTTTGATTGTTCCTCCTTTAGCTCAAACTCTATCTTCTCAGGTTCCTTTGGTTGGAATTCATGTTTAATGATATATTTCACCTCTTTGAACACCACATATCGGCTGTACACAACCTTCCTTGTTACTGGGTTGCAAAGCTTATAACCCTTTAAACCATCCCTATACTCAATAAAGATGCACTTTTCAGATTTACTATCCAACTTTGTTCTTTTCTCATTTGAAACATGTACATAGGCATCACATCCAAATACCCTCAGATGTGAAAGAGAGGGTTTCTTACCAATCCATACCTCTTGTGGAGTCTTCTCCTCCAATGATGATGAAGGTGACCTGTTGACTAGGTAACATGCAGTCTCCACTGCCTCTGCCCAGAATTCCTGTCCTAACCCGACACCACAGAGCATGCTTCTTGCCCTTTCCATCAACGTCTTGTTCATTATTTCTACAACTCCATTTTGCTAAGGTGTATATGGAGTAGTCTTCTGTCGTGCTATACCGCACTTCTTACAGAATTATTCAAATTCCTTACTGCAAAACTCTCCATCGTTATCTGTCCTCAACACCTTTATCTTCTTCTTTGTCTGGTTTTCCACCAAAGCCTTAAATTCTTTAAACCTGTCAAAGACTTCAAATTTATTATTAAGGAAATATATCCATGTGTTC
This sequence comes from Pinus taeda, assembly GCA_000404065.3. NCBI lineage: Eukaryota > Viridiplantae > Streptophyta > Pinopsida > Pinales > Pinaceae > Pinus > Pinus taeda. Next base: position 8,680 of record APFE030038696.1, read on the forward strand.
CTTGAGAAGTCATCTATAAATGATACATAATCCACAAACTTACCCAGTGATGGAACCTTCATAGGTCCAAACACATCACTGTGCACAAGCTCTAATATCTGCTTCACCCTCTTACCACCAGAGGGGAAACTCACCCGATTTTGTTTCCCATATACATAATTTTCATATAAATAAAAATCCAAAGAGATATTACTCATACCTTCTACCATACCTTTACCATGAAGTATTCAAAGGCCCTTCTCTCCAATATGTCCAAGCCTTTGATTCCACAACATGGTCTTTTCTCCAAAGATCACTAGATTTTCTGCTCCACTTTTAGGAACCACAGAACTGTTGCACCCATCAACAACCATGCTACCTTGCAGCTTTTACATAGTTCCAATCCGAACTACTTGCATAAATACCAGTGCTCCCCGAACCATCTTGCAGGGATCCTTCTCAAACACTGTTTTTACATTTGCATCATCCAACTTGCTTTCAGAAATAAGATTTTTGGCCAATGCAGGAATATACACAACACTCAGAAGTGTTCTAACCCTTCCACCTTGCAACTTCAACTTTACTTTTCCGCGACCAATGATTCTAGCCTTCCTATCATCCCCTAAGAAGACATCACCACCATCGTATTTCTCATACTCGCAGAACCACTGTCTATTGGGAGTGAAGTGAAAGGATGCACCTAAGTCAATCAACCATGCCTCATGATCTACATGTGTACGTGAAGAAGCCAAGTACACATTCCCACCTTCATATGAGGTGGTTTTTGCCTCTGCAGAAGGAGCATCATCAAATCCATTTCCTTTATCAGGAGCTTTAGATTTACAGTCCCCTTTGTAGTGCCCTTTCTTTTCGCATTTCCGGCACACCACCTTTATAGGTTTTCATGGAGATTTATATCTCCCTCTAGATTAAGATCTCCCACTCGATGAATTATTTTTGTTTCTGTTCTCGGACCGTCCTCGTATAGACAAGGAATCACCATTTTGGCTCTCCATATTTTTCCGTCTCATCTCCTCCGTCACCAACGATGAGACTATTTCATCAAACTGCAAGGCAGTTTCATTGCTACCTATTGCAATAACTAGACTATCCCATGAATTTCGTAGAGAACACAACAAACTGATGCACTTATATTCATCTGAAATTTTAATATCAATAGATGCTAACTGACTTACCACAGTATCAAATGCGTTCAAATGCTTTATCACCAAGTCTCCATCTTTCGTCCTCAGGTTATACAGCTTTTTTCACAGGAACAATTTATTCACTAGAGACTTAGATTGGTACAAAGTCCCTAACTTGTCCCACAAAGCCTTCGCCGTAGCTTCCCCTAATACATTCAACAATACTGAATATGAGACACACAATCGTATTGTGCTCTTTTCCTTCCGATCCAACTTCTTCCATTCTTCATTGGACACTCCCATTGGTTTAGTGCCCGGATCTACCACGATCCACTGATATTTATCCACCAACAGATCCTCCATATTGAGTTTCCACAAATCAAAACTCTGACCATTAAATTTCTCGATCTCTATCTTTCCACTGCTTGCCATCTTCTTTCACCACCAGAATCGATCTCGCAGATCTCCCACTAAACAGGGTCTACCACAGGCTCGAGCGAAACCTCTCAGCAACAAAGGCGTCCCCTTGAAGCCAAAACAACTTTGATACCAAATATAGGTTTTAACCCCATACAGAAATTACCTGCATACGAATTCTAAAACACAGAAAGTAAACAATGTGAGAGCATTGTTGAACCTCAAAACTGCCCTTTCCTTAGCAACTCTTCTCATCCCTTTTCTTTGTCTTTCCATGAAGAAATGCATTCCTATCATCAGTAACCAGTATATATTTCCTTCAGGAGGACATTTAGTGATTTACATGTTATGCTTTTATGTTTTTCTCTTTGAATAAATTTTTGTCTTTTAGCTACGGAACACAGCCTATTCTGCAGCTAATCAGCTATTCCGCAGCTACTTCCATACTTTAACAGGTTCCAGGTGTTAGAAGAAGAAACTAACTACATGGGCAGCTTAGAAATCATCATTACATGGATCATGTCCTATTCACATAGCCTAGATCGACAAGGAATATGGTACAAGACTCCGGTCAATGGAGAAGTCAAACGTAGAGACTGAAGGCAGTAGGACTCTGTTTCGTGGATAATCAACATGTTTCACAGTGATGGGAAACGTTATCTGAAACAACTTCCTGAACCCACGGACTCCAAAAACCATCTATGCAACCGAATTTAACAACCATCATCTTGGATTTATGTCTCCAGCAACCGAGGAAGAAAATTTCGTGTGCGTGTCTTCTATGTGTTTTTGGCTGTAGCTTATTTTTCTCCACAAACAATTGCATAGTTTTCTTATAAATACCTGTGTAAAGAACTCAGAAGGATTTTGAATTTCCTCATGTATTAAGCTAAGACTACTGCTGTGTAATTTTTGGAAAACTCATTTCCTGTGTTTTTTTTAATATGAAGACCGCAAGTTTTATGGATATGTGAAGGAGTTTCTTGGAGTTTGATTAAGAATGCATAACCTGATCCGTTGCAGAGGACCCCTGCACTGACAGAGGTTTTATTTTATTTTGTTTTATCTTTTATAGTTAATTGTAAATTCATCATTTCTTCCATAGTGTTCATAAACATTTTTCATACTAACCTTGTTTATAATGCTATTTTTTTTGTCATTTCCTTACTAATGTAGAATAGTTTCTTTCAGTGCAGAATAGCTTCTTTTTGCTTAAATTATTTCTAGTTTTTATCTGTAGTAAGAAGTTGAAATTTAGTAGTGTAATGTAGTTTTGTTTCACTTGCTGTTTCACTAGTCTTTAGGTTTTCAATCAAATTTATCAGTGCCATTACTACTCTTACCATTTTCTTACTAGTTTATTGACTCATGGTGTAAATGAGTGTTTTTGAAGAGCCCTTCTTGTTGATAAATCATATTAAACTAAGTGGTTGAATACTTAATTCATGCAATGAGTTTTTTCTGCATTTATCTTAGAATAATGAAGTACAAAATTCCTCAAAATGTCATCACAAGGAGGTTTTTCTCCCAGAATTGAGAGGCGGAGTAACTGAAAACTTCATTTAGTTTTGTTTCCATAATAGATTAGACATTAATTGCAATTTCACTTTCAGATTTAGTACTTCATTTGGTTTTGTTCCATAATATATTAGACATTAGTTGCAATTTCACTTTCAGTTTTAGTATTTCATTTAGTTTTGTTTCCATAATAGATTAGACATTAATTGCAATTTCACTTTCAGATTTAGTACTTCATTTGGTTTTGTTTCCATAATAGATTAGACATTAGTTGCAATTTCAGTTTCAGTTTTAGTATTTCATTTGGTTTTGTTTATGTAATAGATTGGAGAGTAGTTGTAATTTTACTTTTTTACTTTTTAGTTCATGATTTGGAAATAATGATAAGAGCAGAATAGAAGCGTTGTTTTCATTTCTTGATTAAACTTTGCTTCCAGATCTTACTTAAGCTATTTTAATTCTCATTTCTTTAGGTTCTTAGCAGTCTTTACATAAGTTATATTTAAGATTTTTGTTAGTTATATTGTAAATCATTAGGGATTAAAGGACCAAAAACGCCTAAAACAACAAAAAAATTAAAAACAATGTAGTAAGAAGGGTCATCTAGCACAAACATCGCACTACACTTCATCAGTTTACAATACCCGGATTGATAATTTATGTAAATTAATTTAGGACACTAAATTGACCAAACAAGCATAACACCTAAAACACATACACACAAAGATTTTCCCCTAGACCCCAAAATCAGGACTACTAGCTTGATTTTTCATTATTTTCCTTCCAATGTTACAATACATATCTATACATGCCGAAGCATCCAAAACCATGGACCGAAAACCATCGCGTCCAAAACCATGGACTGAAAACCATCGCGTCCAAAACTATGTACGAAATCATGCACAAAACCATAGGTGGGTCCATCCAACCCAACATAGGGTCCCAAACCAAAAATTTTCCAGGGCGCTGCCTCAGATCCCATAAAGTGGGGTTACCTACACCCCTCAAACCCCTATGACCCCCCCCGCTATGAAATTTGCACAACAAAGGGGGGATCCACCCCCCTCTAACCCCCCATTTAACTATGTGGGCTAGTTGTGGAAAGAATATAACATAACCCAACAGACCAGGTGTCAAAACAAGGGTTAGACCGTTGCATAACTTGGATAGGCTTCCTCTCCAAACCATTAAAGCTAGTTAATGCTAGTGCTTGCAATACCAAACAATATATTTACACTTCTTCAATTTGCCTGCAATATCATTTTCATCTAGAATTTTCTCTTGCACCAAGAATATTTGCTAATAATAATGATTTTGTCCAGACTGCCTTCAGGTGGCGTCGTCGAGTCTACATGTCACTTCAATCCATTTCGTGAGTGGGAATCCAGCTTTATAAATATATGCATGCCCAATCAAGAAGATTGTATATTAGTATAATAACATCTTTGCATGAAATCTGGATCAACATGATCTACTTACATCTACTTACAGATAGTGAAGAATCAAAAGAGAATGTGGGATGGAAACTCAATTATTTGACAACTCAATGATATGACGACGAAGAAATTTAAAACTTTTATTTTCTCGATGGGTTGCCGTGAAGAAATTCAAGGCCGATGACACTCTGGGTAAGTTTAATGTGTTTTGAAGGCCATGCATTTGGTTGATGAACATGGTTGTTTTCTGTGGCTGATGGGGCCATCTTTATCATTGTTGATTTCTGGAATATTTTGAATTTTGTTTCTGATTGTTAATGGAACCATCTTTATTATTGTAAATTTATAGAATATCTCCTAATATTTTGAGTTCTATTTCTGATAGTTAAAAAAACCATCTTTATTATTGTAAATTTCTAGAACATTTCAGAGAGAGGTGAGTGAATTCAATTTATTCATCTCACTCTGGTTATCCCATTTTAAAATATTCTTGAAATTGATAATGCAATTAAGTTTAGCTAGAGATAAGTGAAGGTGTTCAATTTCTTGATCTCACTCTTTTTAATACCATTTTAAAATATTCTTGAAATCCACAATTAAATTAAATTAAATTCAAGTAATTAATCATTACGTGCAGTGTTCAACTATTACCAGAGATTTCACTAAGTGGTGGTGGTGGAAGTGAACAATTATAAAACCTGTACTGCAGGGAATTCAAAGTGCTAGGACACCGACAATGGCGTGATTACTTTGAATAAGGGTCCTAACTACTTTATTTGCAGTTTTCCTTGGCACTTCTCTTGCTGGGACGAGAATTGTAGTCACCACCGATTAGACATACGTGTCAAAATTGTCACTCGCATTTGATCAAATCCACATCACAACGCTCCTGCCCTCTCTCAAAGCAAGTAATCCTCATTTTTTGGTCTTTGTCTATGCTTATATAACCATATCTATCTATCTATATATTTATTTATAATTGCTACTTATGTTTTGTTCGTTATGTGTGTAATGATAATCTCTATTGGTTTGTATTTCCTGAATATAAATATTGTAAAGGTAAGCATCTCGCTTATCTATGTTTATAACACAAGAAAATGATGATAGAACAATGCTATCTTTATGGATAGGCCCTGTAAATCATAGTTACAAAATTTATGTGTATGATTAATCAAATGTTAAATAATATTAATAACAAGAGCAATCAATACTAATTTATTATTTTTTTTTTAAATTTATTTACCAGATATATTAATTTTTAAATTTATTTATTCAAAAGCATATAGAAATGTAAAGTGCAAATTGATATAAATTTGAAAATTTGAATAAGCCTAGGATTGTCTTGTTTTCAATTTTTGTTGTTTCAAGATATGGTTGTTGATTGGAATTTTTCATTTCTTATGACTCAAGGGATGACGTAAAATCAATTTTCTTATATTTTATTTTACTTTGGTGAGAGAGATTGCTCAATTTCTCAACTTGACACAATTTTTGAGACCTTTAATGTCGTTATATGATGGAAATAAATGTGCAAAATCCAAAAAATATTTTTTAGCATTTTCGAAGAAGTGTGGAAGTGTGGTGAAATAGTGAATATGTGTGGAACTCTTTGCAAGCTCCATTGCTTTCAATTGATTGCTAGGGATGATGGACGCACATGCCTTGCTGCGTTACCACTTGGAAAAGTCCTGAACAACCCATTTTTCCAATAAGATTTCCAATCAAGGTCACTCATTAATTATTCGAATGAGTGTTACTATTGTCTCAACACAATGTCATTTTTTTTAATTTTAATTTAATTCCTTTAACTACATTAATTATTTATACAAAATAGAACAATATAAAATTTACTAATTTTTTATTTCAAATTTTTATTATTATTACCTTTAAATTTAACAATTTTGTATTAACATTTCTAGCTTCTTAATTTTTCTCGTTGATTGGACAGATTGCTACTACCACTCCCAGGTTACTACCACCACCTCCAAGATTGCTACCACCACTCCAAAACTTACCTGAAATAAACATTAAAGTACTAGGCTCAAAAGCCAACCATGACTCGAACAATTCCTTTGAGAGACCAATAGATTCCAAGGCTAAAATTTGGATAGTAAAACTCAAACTCCATGACATACCCAAGAAATGGTAATTGCACCAACTTGTGTGAGTTCAAGAGGGCACAAGAGGGTTAACTTGCCACATACTCAATTTTCCTTTGCCCATAATTAATATAAACTCAATGTTCCTTCCCCCATACTAGACCAAGCCCTAGAATCAACAAGAGCATATAGAAAACAACTGAATTAGAATTGACACAACCCAAAACCACATTATTATACAAAATGCAGAGAATAATAGTATGAAGGCGAAGGGATAATACTAACTTGCCATTGGTTGAGAGCTCAATCAAAGGGTAGCACCAATCTCTACAACCAAACTCAAGAGTCACCAACTAGTTTTTTTTAGCTGCAATCAAAATGCTTCGTTCTTCTCTCCTTGCCCAATTCATTGTTTTAACCTAGAAAGAAGGGGTTGTGTTCTTGCAATTGGCCACTCTTTTAGTGACTAGTTATTATTTATAAATGTTATTTTGGTTAAGGGTGTACACATTGATGTTAATATTCCCCATTTTTTGTGGACATTTCTTCATAGTAAGGGATAATTACTACTTAGTAAAATACTTAAAAATGATTAAAATGAGTAAAGACCTCGCTCTTGTACTTGAAAAAGTACACCCAAAAGAGACATAAGTCATCACTAAAGGTGAGTGCATACCTAGCCCTTGAAAATGAATGAGTAAAAAATGGGATGAGATCATTATGTACCATCTTACAACATTTGATAGCAATTAAGGCCTTAAATTTTGGAAGAGCATCTTGACGTAAGAAACTTTAGGAAGGCCAAGCACCAAATTGCACATACTTGTAATTCATATTTCCAAATATTTTATGCAAAAATCTTATCAAGAAATCAACCAGTGCAACAAAAGGATGGAACTAAAGAAGGCTCAAAACCAATGAATGTGTATAACTAAGAACTATGATCAACTCTTCCAAAAAAACAACAATTCTTCAATTTGTATTTCTTTAATGACCACATCCTGAAGATATGTTAAAATTCTATTGTCTTCCCATCACCAAAGTGAAAAATCTAATAAATAGAGAGTAGATTGGTGGCATTTTAAGAGTAAGGAGAAAATTATTAATATAGCCATTAACTAATTACACAATTCCTAAACCTAAAACATCTCAAGAAGAATCTCCAATAATAAGCCTATAACATTTACCAAATAACAATAAAATATGTTTGAATGGACTAATCCATACCTCATGTAAGAAATTTGTATAGTTTCTTAGTAGAAGTGAGTTGGATTTGCCTCCAGTATTTTCTGATAGTAAACATTTGTATAATTAGAAACAAAAACAACACTAGCTATTTCCTGATTCCCACCACCAATGCCATATCCTCTAGCTATAGTTATATACTTTTCCTTTTCCACAGTCTCCAATGAATATTGTGAATTTATCACCACTAGATTCAAACAAGAACCCTCTTTTCCTCCTCCTCCAAGCCTCAAAACCTCATTCTTTCTTTCCAAAATAGTTGGATTCTCACTTCCCATCCATTAAACAAAAATTGGAACCTTATGGGTTGATTTTAAACTCTATGGGGAGTTCATATGCAACTCACCTTCCAAGTCCCAGGTTCATGATCCAAAAGCACAATGTTGGACAACAACTTTGCATATTTGCAACAGGTCGTTGAGGCTGGACTCTGGCTCCAACACCTTCAGAGCCTTTTTGAGACCTTTAATTTTGTTATATAATGGAAATAAATGTGGAAAATCCCAATAATATTATTTAGCATCTTCGAAGAAGTGTGGAACTGTGGTGAAATAGTGAATAAGTGTGGAACTCTTTGCATGCTCCACTGCATTCACTCGATTTCTATGGATGATGGACACACATGCCTTGCAGTGTCCCTCACAAATTTCTTGTAGTGTTACCACTTGAAAATTTCCTAAACAACCCAGTTGTCCAAAATGTGCAAAATCCCAATAATATTATTTAACATCTTCGAAGAAGTGTGGAACTGTGGTGAAATAGTGAATAAGTGTGGAACTCTTTGCAAGCTCGACTGCATTCACTCTATTTCTATGGATGATGGAAGCACATGCCTTGCAATGCCTTACAAAATAAAATGATATGAAATTTATTAATTTTTTATTTCAAAATTTTATTATTATTATTTTTAAATTTAACAATTTTGTATTAACGTTTCCAGCTTCTTAATTGCTCTCGTTGACCAAACAGATTGCTACTACCACTCCAAGGTTGCTACCACCACCTCCAAGATTGCTACCACCACTCCAACACTTACCTGAAATAAACCTTAAAGTACTAGGCTCAAAAGCCAGCCATGACTCGAACAATTTCTTTGAGAGACCAATAGATTCCAAGGATAAAAGTTGGATAGTAAAACTCAAACTCCATGACATACCCGAGAAATGGTAATTGCACCAACTTGTGTGAGTTTGAGAGGGAACAAGAGGGTTAACTTGTCACATACTCAATTTTCCTTTGCCCATAATTAATATAAACTCAATGTTCCTTCCCCCATACTAGACCAAGCCCTAGAATCAACAAGAGCATATAGACAACAACTGAATTAGAATTGACACAACCCAAAACCACATTACTATACAAAATGCAGAGAATAATAGTATGAAGGCAAAGGGATAACACTAGCTTGCCAATGGTTGAGAGCTCAATGAGAGTGTAGCACCAACCTCCACAACCAAACTCAAGAGTCACCAACTACTTTTTCTAGCTGCAATCAAAATACTTTGTTCTTCTCTCCTTGCCCAATTCATTGTTTTAACCTAGAAAGAAGGGATTGTGTTCTTGCATTTGGCCACACTTTTAGTGACTAGTTATTTTTTATCAATGTTATTTTGCTGAAGGGTGTACACATTGATGTTAATATTCCCCATTTCTTCATAGTATGGGATAATTACTGCTTAGTAAAATACTTAAAAGGTATTAAAATGAGTAAAGACCTCGCTCTTGTACTTGAAAAAGCACACAAAAGAGAGATAAGTCATCAGTAAAGGTGAGTGCATACCTAGCCCTTGAAAATGAATGAGTCAAAAATGGGATGAGATCATTATGTACCATCTTACAACATTTGATAACACATAAGGCCTTAACTTTTGGAAAAGGATCTTGATGTAAGAAACTTTAGGAAGGCCAAGAACCATATTGCACATACATGTAATTCATATGTCCAAATATTTTATGCAAAAATCTTATCAAGAAAACAACCAGTGCAATAAAGGATGAACCTAAAGAAGGCTTGAAACCAATGAATGTGTATAACCAAGAACTATGATCAACTCTTCCAAAAAAATAACAATTCTTCAATTTGTATTTCTTTAATGACCACATCATGAAGATATGTTAAAATTCTACTGTCTTCCCATCATCAAAGTGACAAATATAATAAATAGAGAGTAGATTGGTAGAGTTTTAAGAGTAAGGAGAACATTATTAATATAGCCATTAACTAAATACACAATGCCTAAACCTAAAACATCACATCAAGAAGAATCTCCAAGTATAAGCCTATAACATTCACCAAATAACAATAAAATATGTTTGAATGAACTAATCCATACCTCATGAAAGAACTTTGCAGAGTTTCTTAGTAGAAGTGAGTTGGATTTGCCTCCAGTATTTTCTGATAGTAAACATTTGTATAATCAGAAACAAAAACAACACTAGCTATTTCCTGATTCCCACCACCAATGCCATATCCTCTAGATATAGTTATATACTTGTCCACGTCCACAGTATCCAATGAATATTGTGAATTTATCACCACTAGATTCGAACCAAAACCCTATTTTCCTCCTCCTCTAGGCCTTAAAACCTCATTCTTTCTTTCCAAAATAGATGGCTTCTCACTTCCCATCCATTACACAAAAACTGGAACCTTATGGGTTGTTTTTAAACTCTATGGGGAGTTCATATGAAACTCACCTTCCAAGTCCCAGGTTCATGATCCAAAAGCACAATGTTGGACAACAACTTTGTAGAATTGCAACAGACAGTTGAGGCTAGTCTCTGGCTCCAACACCTTCAGAGCCTTTTTGAGACCTTTAATGTTGTTATATAATGGAACTAAATGTAAAAAATACCAATAATATTATTTAGCATCTTCGAAGAAGTGTGGAACTGTGATGAAATAGTGAATAAGTGTGGAAATCTTTGCATGCTCCACTGCATTCACTTGATTTCTATGGATGATGGATGCACATGCCTTGCAGTGTCCCTCATGACTTTCTTGTAGTGTTACCACTTGACAATGTCCTGAACAACCCATTTGTCCAAAATGTGCAAAATCCCAAAAATATTATTTAGCATCTTCGAAGAAGTGTGGAACTGTGGTGAAATAGTGTGGAACTATTTGCAGGCTCGACTGCATTCACTCTATTTCTATGGATGATGGACGCACATGCCTTGTAGTGTCCATCATGACTTTCTTGCAGTGTTACCACTTGGAAAAGTCCTGAACAACCCATTTTTCCAATATGATTTCCAATCAAGGCCACTCTTTAATTATTCTAATGAGTGTCACTATTGTCTCAACACAATATCATTTTTTAAATTTTAAATTTATTCCTTTAATTGCATTAATTATTTATACAAAATAAAATGCTATAAATTTATTAATTTTTTTATTTCAAATTTTTATTATCATTATTTTCAAACTTAACAATTTGTATTAATGTTTCTAGCTTCTTAATTTCCCTCACTGATCAGACAGATTGCTACCACTACTCCAACACCACTCCAACTTCTACATCTTATACGTTGTCTTGGTGGCATGGTGGACATGAGTGGATAAAACTTAAAACAAAAATTAAAATGACCACAACCAAGGAAGTGACAAGAGAAGAGCCCATATTGAACCCAATCAAGAATTGGGAATAACTCAACACCCACACTATCACTTGAAATAAACCTTAAACTACCAGACTCAAAAGCCTCGTGTGCATGCTCTCCAAGACTGGAACAATTCCTTGAGAGACTAATAGATTCCAAGGATAAAAACTGGATGGTAAAACTAAAACTCCACAACATACCCAAGAAATGGTAATTGCACCAACTTGTGTGAGTTCGAGAGGGAACAAGAGGGTTAACTTGCCACATACTCAATTTTCCTTTGCCCATAATTAATATAAACTCAATGTTCCTTCCCTATACTAGACCAAACCCTAGAATCCACAAGAGCATATTGACCACAACTGAATTAGAATTGACACAACCCAAATCCACATTACTACACAAAATGCAGAGAATAATAGTATGATGGTGAAGGGATAATACTAGCTTTCCAATGGTTGGGAGCTCAATTAGAGGGTAACACCAACCTCCACAACCAAAACCAAGAGCCACCAACTCCTATTTTTTGATGCCATCAAAATGCTTCCCTCTTCTCTCCTTGCCTAATTCGTTGTTTTAACCTAGAAAGAAGGGGTTGTGTTCTTGTAGTTGGCCACTCTTTTAATGAGTTATTATTTAGCAATGTTTTTTTGCTGAAGAGTGTACACATTGATTTTCAGTACCATATTTTCTACAAAATATTCGAATGCTTGACCCACAAACTGACCCTCTCCTTACCTCGCGAGTTCGATAGTGCCCCTGACTGCATCCTCAACAATACGCTCTGGAATTATCTTTTGGAGATGATCAAAGGTTTCCACCTTTAACCCCCCAAGTCTACCTGAGTGCCTCCTATACAACTTCTGTGTCCTCTTATTTCTTGAAACAACCATTTTTTCTGCATTAACAACAATAACATATGCTCCCATGTCTACACTCGGAGTAAAGGTTGCTAGATTCTTTCCACGAATGTGCATAGCTATGATTGATGCCAGCCTTCCAAGTATTTTGTCTGTAGCATCAACAATATACCACTTTTTCTTGGCATTGTCATGATCTGTTGCCTTTGGATACCAAGTTTTCTGTGAGATAATAGGATTGAGCCTCTAAATCTCTTCATAGAGCTCCTGATATTCTTCGGGGATGTAAATCTTTCCTCCACATCGACTTTGCAGCCTACTGCAGCTAATTCTTTGTGATGTATTGCCTGCAACCTTGTTTTGGAAGACTTGAATATTTCTTCCCGTCCTGCTGCTCAACCCTCGGCGCTCCACACTGTCTCTCACTGCTCAACCCTCGGCCCTCCACACTGCATTGTTGCTCCAATTGATACGCTGTGGGTGAGTTAAAATCTCTCCATAAATATTGCCTCTACATATACATGGGATATAACGCTGTGTGGCCACCACCACTCGGACCATACAGTCCCCTCGCACGTTTATCTCCACATACTACTATGTTCGTAGCATGGGTGGTATATTCACTGTGTTTAATATATTGTTTGTAAATATCATCGTGGGGCCTGAACCCACTTTCATATCCACCCTAATACCTCTATCAGAATTAGTTTTTTTAGTAGCAGTTTTTTTTTCCTCCACAAAAGCACATTTTTTTTGCCAGCAGAAGTATTTTTACAACACTCATATTTTACAATGCATTCAATCATATCTATTGTGGGAGTAGTTCTCATTGGCAAGGAGAACTATCTTGAGTGGTCCTAAAAGATAAAACACACCCTCATTTTCAATGAGTTTTGGAAAGGAGTGTGTGTTGGAGACAGAGACAAAGAGACAGAACAACCTACCCCAAACAAGGAGTTCGTCATTTGGGAAAATAAGAATAGCAAAGCCTATGCATTAGTTGCAGCATCTGTAAGTGAAGAGGTGAGTCTCCATATTTCGCCATTTCCAAATGCTTTCGAAGACTTACAAAAAATGAAGGAACTCTATGACTCACACTTTGCACTTGAAGTTGTTCAACTCATGATTAAACTCTTCACTCTTGAATTACAAAATAATGATCCTCTTGCTCTTGCATCCGAAGTAAAATCTATAATGCATGATATCAAAGCCA
>APFE030038700.1:0-21140 GCA_000404065.3 Pinus taeda
AATCCAACAGTGCTCATCATCATGCCCATCCTTTTTACAGTGAGTGCATGAAGCTTTGCTTTTCTATGCAGTGTTAGCCTTTCTTGCTTTCCACTTCTACTTTCTTTTCTCCTTGCTCTTGCTTGTAGTTGGTTGGGATGGTCCCCCAACTTCTGGATTTCCATTCTTTCCTCTAGCCTCTAGATAAGTAGATTGTACAGATACCTCATCTATACGAGTGGAATTAAAAATGAGGATGGTATGCCTCATGTAGCTGTGTAGACCACCAATGTACTTCAAAAGAGTCTCTGGTGAGTCTAATGAGATCCCTAGAATCAATGCTCTCTTTCTAAATTCTTGAGTGTACCCTTGCACAATTTTCCCTTTCAACTGCTGAAGAGTTTTCCAACTCATCATGGCTTGTTGCATGTAGGCCAATGGATAGAATTGCTTCTTGATGGTAGAAACAAAGTCACTCCAAACAGAGATGGTCTTCCCATGTCTTTTCATGTCAGCTTGGGTTCTGCCTTCCCACCAAACCAAGGTAGTGCCTCCTAGGCGTAGCCTTTCCAGCTGAATTTTGCTCTTATCTGAGTCGATGTTTTGCACTCTGCAATACACATCAATTTGTCTAATCCAATTGTCCAACTTTTCAACATTTAGCTCTCCATCATATACAGGCAAGTCAAATTTAACATCTAGCTTGATCAAAGATGCTTTCTTATTATGCACAGGGCTATTAGGAGGTGTGAGAAATCTTTCCTCTTTCCCTTTTCCTTTTGAGTGGTCATGGGAATGAGACTCATGTTCTTCTTTATCTTGTTTAGAACCTGATGAATATTCATCCTTATGCTTTCTAAAGTCCCTATACATTTCTTCTACCATAGACTTTATAGCTAGGAAACTCTCTATGAATTAAGGGTTTGGCCCCATAGAACCTTCCTATGACATTGTCTTCCGAGGATAGACTCCCCCAATTTTAGGATTAGTTTTGACCAACTCTCCTTCTCCTAATTTGAGCTTTGATCTAGTGAGCATTCAACAGCTAAACCAACACAAGCTTGTCTAACCTTACAGCCAAGAGCTTTGATACCAATTGATCTGGTAATCACCCTATGAGTGACATTAGTTAAAGATTTATTAAATGAAGGTATTAAAGACTCATGTGTTGGTGTGTGTGTCTATGTTATTTAAGCAATGGATCGATCAGATTGCAAATACACAGGCACTGGAAATGGAAAACAGTAGAGAAACACAATAAGCAAATACAAGAACACAAGAATTTAATAAGGATTTCACCCTGTCCTCCAGGGCTACATCTCCGGTCTAGCTCTTAGTGGTGGCCTTTTTTTATTGTGTCTTACAGCAGAGAATTACAATGAAGGAGCTCAATATGAGTCTCCTGAAATAGAATTTTCTTGGCAGGGTGGTTCTTGGATGCACCAAGCCACTAGAGTACACAGACTATTTTCCCTACCAACTCTGAGACCTTCTGGTCTATAATGGAGAGAGCCTAATGTGGTGCTCAATCTGGACAGATCCTCTCTTGGGTGGCTTGAATTCCTCAAGCTCTCTAGTGCTTGATGATACCTTTGGTCGGCTTGGCCCTTTGTCTTCTGTTCTGCTATTGCTTCACTGTCTTTCTTCTCTCCGTTCTTCCTTTCTATGTTCTATCCTCCTCTCGGGGTGCTGGTCTCTTTCTGCTTTTCCTGTGCATGGCTTTAAGGAAATTTGTACACATGGCTGTTCGATTCCTCTTCCACTTACCGTTGGATCACCTGCTATATCTTTGCTTGGAGTTCCTTGTTCGGCGTCACCGTCAAGCTCACAGGGAGTGGCCACATGTCCTCCTGCAGCTGCGCCAATTCACTTCATCGATTCAGTTTTTCCGTTACGTCGTGGAATGAGTCTTCTACCACCTTGGCAGTCAAATCTTTACAAGTTACGGCTTAATCCCCTGTCAATTCCACTTTCCCATCAGGCATGATCTCAGCCGTTAGATCCGGGGTCTCCAGATTCAATGCCATATGCACGTTTCGCGCGGTTGACTTGATCGACCATTAGTGCGTGATCAGCTGTAGTTTCCTCTCTCTTCTGCTTGCCATGCGTCAACCGCTGAGTGGGATTGCTCTATTTTCACCAATTCCGCTTACCGTTTGAGGGTGCCCCTGCTCAATACTACTGGTTTTTGGAGCATGGGTCCTTCCTTGTCCTTTAGCCTTTTGTCCACAGTTTTCCTGACTCCCATGCGATTGAGCACTTGGGACTTCTCCAATTTGAGGTTTTTTGCCCAATGATGCATGATCCAAGTCTCCGAGGGGCTAATTTTTCCTCTTGCGCAATCTTCATGGGCCTAGGTCAGCGCTCTTTGACCGAGGCCCTCGTCATCCCATGCTGGCTACCATTTCCACTGGTTTAGAGGTGTTCTTGATCATTGTTTTAAATCCTTTGAAGTCTGTCTCGACCTGGTACAACCATGGCTCTGTCAATTATTCTTTATGGATCGAATTCGGATCACCGTAGCACATTAGACAGACCTCTCTTGTTTACTAGCTATAACGACCGTCACTTTCATGTGGACTACTCTGCCGGATGGTGTACGTTTTTTCCCTTGCACTTTGGTTTTAACGACTACTGCGTCAGTTGTGGACTACTCCACTAGATGCTGGATAGACCATTCCTAGTTCACGTGTATCTCTTCTTAGGTGGTATTACTACCTCTCACTTAGAGGCTCACTTTTCTCCCCCTTTTGCAGTAAGATAACCTTGACACAATTACATTACACACTCACCAAGAACACATACCTTGTTGTTTGAAGATACCAGTGTGACATTCTCATGTGCAGAAAGCTAGAGCTAAGTCAGATCTCTAAGTATATGGCAATGGGGCCTTCATACCAGATGGGACTCCTACACCAAATGGTGTAAGGTCTAGTTGGGACTTCACGTCAGGGAGATCCCCTTGGTTGACAAATTTCCACCACCAACAATGGAACCCTAAATTTCCTTTTGGAAGGTGAGGCCCATTATTTATAATATTTTTGGTGCCTCCTTTAATTACATAATTCAATTCCATGGGTGAATACCATAGGTAAATACCATGAGTGGACACTAGTTTCCACTCAAATCATACCTCCTCCCTTCTTTTCTTTAACAATTCCTCATATTTATATTTTTTCTCATTTGATATGGCTTCTTTAACAAGCTTCATTGATTTATCATGTAATAATAAGGATATACTCCCTCACTAATGATGGTAAATTTATCACTTCAACATTGTTAGGTTGTTCCTTAAGATTTACTTTTCCTTAAATTGATATAGATGGATAATCTTGGGGATGAGTTGCTACATAAGACGGGGGTATAGCTCAAGCTATAATTTTCTATTAATTATTTCACGTCCCTTACCATTATTTTTCATTTTGATATTTGGCTCATGCTTTTTTTTTCTTATAGTTGCATCAACCTTATGTATTTCCAACCCCTTCTTCTCATACGACAAGGTCAAAAGGGAACCAATACAGGTTACTAGCAACAACCAATCAAAATATAGGATTAAAAATTAAGGGACTTATAACAAGTGTTAAGTATAGACAACATGAAGCATTACGATCAATAAATCCTCCTCTTTGTGCTCATCTTGGGCAATGAAAGAAAAACCCTAAGGAATGTCACACTACACTAGGGGAAAAAAATATCCACCAAGGTGAAGTAAGAGAACAAGAACACAACCAATAGCAGTCTATAATCCAATTTCAACCTATGATACATACTAGAATTACTTAAACATTAAATGTAAGGACTTGCATATAAGAATGGTTAATGTACCTCACAATAAATGACCTACCTTCATTGAATAAGTAAGTCAAAAAATTGAATGTATTGACTCAAAAATGGGTAAGAGGCATCTAATGTTGGTTATATATGAATCATGGTAAAGGTCACTAGCTAAAACATTGCATGATAAGAGAAACAAATTACTAGAATTACCCATGTATATGGATGGATAGCATGCTCAATATAATATTTCATTCAAAAGCATATTTGAGTGTCTTCGAGAGATGAATCTTTAAAATCGAATATTCCATTATCTTTTTGGTCTAAAACTAAATACTATTAAAGAAAAATAGCAAGAATATTAACCATTGCACTTAAATTTTGATCAAAAATAGTTTGGTCCAAATCTTAATCTTATCCTTTAAGAACAAGAAGGAATATTTTTTACCAAAAATTTTTCCCACCTCAACTTAACGTGTGATACACATTCATTACGCATCATTGTAGATTCACTTTTAATATTGTCCAAAGGATAAAAATATACATGGAACATAAAGTATTGTGCAAATGATGAAAAAAAAACGTAGTCTAAAGAGTCCACAAATTAGCCCAGAAAATAATGGAAATTTCAACAAGTTATGATAAGATCTAGCAGAAAATTTTGAAAGTTTAGGTTATAGCTATCAAAATTCAGGATTTTGGGTGCCCTAAGGTTCTTTATGGTGCTGGAGGAATCATTTCCACTATAAAAAAACAATTCAAACACTCAAACATTCTAAATTTTTGAAATTTCTTGTACTAGATTCCGGCAACATATCTACTATCTATGTGAATTTGTAACATCAGCAAACAACAACATAAAAACAACATAAAAATATACCTAGAACATAAAATAAAAATCCTCCATATTAAAATTAACATTTATTTCTTTATAACATCATTAACATTTATTTCTTTATAACATCATGCACATGATGTTTCCAAAAAATACAGTGTATGTCAAACCACAAATTTATGATTCAAAATCTAGGATGTTTCTTTCTTTTCTTATTTATAAGATTATTATATCAAATCCCTCCTAGTAACAAACATTTCATTTTGGATATTACATAATCAAGAGAGGGAAGATGATGAGGAAAATAGTCCAAATAGCTTCATAAGGATACAATATTGTCATACCACGTAAGGCCTCATGTTTTGACCAAGAGTTAGAGGTTGTTTTACTTTAATATTTTTTTTTTTTCGATTGAATTCTATTATTTCTAAAATTATATATATTACATAGGAATGTGCGACTAAGAGCTGATCTGAAACTAGAGAGAATCTTAGCTGTCAATAGATGTCGTACTTTAATATTATTATTTATATTATTATTCCTTATAATAATCATGAGTATATTTTTCAATTTAGAAATAATAAGTGTTGAGATTATAAGTCAATTAATTTATATTATTATGTTTTATAATGTTTTCTAATATTTCTGGAAACATTTTATTAAATGGAATTTTGGAAAATTAAAATAAATAAATATATTTTAATTTCAATTTTTTGTCTCCCTTTAAATTATATATCAAACATGTCTACATGGGGTAGCTCAAGTGGCAATGGCCATGGAAATGAAGTCTCATTGAACCGGAAGTCTTGGGTTCAAATCTTGGGCTACCCTTCCCCTGTAGTGGGTTATGCAATGCACGTGTAAATAGGAGAGTCCTACCAAAGCTTACAAAAAGACATTATATATCAAACATAAATATCTAAATTTATTAGAGCTATTTTGATATCTAAAATGGTTTTTCTAAGAAAAATAATATTTTTTTTTCCAAATAAATAAATAAAACTTATTTTAAATCATATTTTTGACTTATATTTTGATATAATTACTCAAGTTTGGAATAGAGGAATTTGTTGGATATGTAATTAATTAATTAATTACTCATATTTTTAGAGACACATAGAAAAACTTGAAATACATGAAAAAATCTATTTCAAAAAACACATTTTTCATACATTTCTAATCTCTCCCATTGTTGCCTATCAAAAGTATGTAAATTGAGTACTTGTTAGATACAAAATCTAATTTTAGACTCAATAATTACACTTGAAATTTGAGTAAAAAAAATAAAAAAAATTATAAATATAATTTCTTTCTCTTTATTTAACCTAGAACCTATAGGTAAGTATTAGTGAATTTGTGGCATATTCACTTGTTAACCAAATTCTCATAATATCGATGCTTTGCTTTCTGGTGGCCAAAATTTCATTTTGATTGTCAATTTAGGTAAGAAAAACTAAACAACCACAAAGTTAAAATCTAATATTAATAATTAACGGTTTAACACTAAAGTTGTTTATTGGCTAAATAGTTATTCAAAACTCTTTCCAATTTAAAGGAAAAATTATTATGAAACTAGACAATATCAATTTCTATTTACAATGCTCTTATTTCAATTTCATTCTTATATAATTGTCAAACCATAAATCACATTTATTTTCTAGTTCTTGTCTTCCTAATATCAAGGCCTTTTTCAAAACATATCTCAATTAAGGTATTTAATATGAAGACCAACTAGGAATCTGGTTAAACCATTCCTCACAACAAATCTTTAATTATGTTTTTTTATTGGTTTATAATCTAATTGATGTGTTTATTAATTAGTATGAGAAAATAGAAAAATGTTGTAACAAAAAAATCAACCATGAAA
This sequence comes from Pinus taeda, assembly GCA_000404065.3. Classification (NCBI taxonomy): domain Eukaryota; kingdom Viridiplantae; phylum Streptophyta; class Pinopsida; order Pinales; family Pinaceae; genus Pinus; species Pinus taeda. The sequence goes on from APFE030038700.1 coordinate 6,459, forward strand.
ATTCATATGCACATTTTAACTTGCAAAAACTAATTGTGAAAATATTCCAAAAAATTAAATGGAACTCTTTATTGGTTTTTTGGAAATAATAAGAATTACAAAATTTACAAAGAGTTATGTGTTCCACGTGGCGTCACTAGGGAGAAATACCATACCACATGCATTGATATTGGGGGATATATATTGAGCAAAAATTGCATAATATATTTAGCATATAATAGGGGGTAAATGGTTTTTACATTGGCAGGTATAAAAAATGGAGCTCAAAGTTAATGAAAAAATATAAAGGGGTATAAAAAATGTTAATGAAAAAATGAATACCTACAATATCTAGTGAAAGAAGGGGTTTTTTAAATTGGGAAGGTGTATTGTGTTCGTATTGGTAAGGGGTTAATTAATGTAATTTTTAGAGTTATTTTCCAATATTTAGTCAAAATAAGAGTATTGTTTAGTATGTCACGAACACACGTGATATGTCATAGGTTCATTGAGTGAAGCGCTCATGATGTGCTCACAATTAATTGTGCTTGGAACATTAGCATATACAACAATCTTATCTTTTACTTTTACTTTGCCTCTTTTTTTTTGGCCAGTAAAGGTTCTTTCATTTCATAAATTCAATCAAAAAATAGACTATCATTTTCCCTAATTTGCCACTAGGGTAACGTAACCAACAAAAAAACCATAGTTTTCTAGCGTCCAAAGGTTAACAATCTATAAAATTCAAAATTTAAATAAGTAGGTTCTGAGGCCTATGGCATATTGAAGCAACTATACACTAAGAAATAAAACAACAACATAGAAAATATGCAAAAGGAGAGTGAACAAAAATTGTCATGCAGCCTTAGGAGATTCCTATTCTTCAACAATGATTGGTTATTTGTTGCTCCCTAGTGAGAGATGTAGGTCTGGAGGGAGATCCAAATGAGCCTCAATGTGTTAAAGTCATTTATTAATGCTTCGTTCCAAGAGATAAAGTTCATCCAACATCAGGAAGATCTCCTCCTTAGCTTCATTATGTTCTAATAACACTCTCCCCAACAACATCTTGAGGTGTTAGTAGATGTTTATTATGTACAAGTGTTGGCTAAATTGAACCCCAGTATGTCCAACATTAGGAACATAATCCACGATTTCACTTGCTACTTCCATGTTATAAAATCAACCTCATTCGCCAATTATCTCCCTTTCAACCTTGACAATTTGTCCTTAGACATGTTGGGACATGTGGTCTCAAAAGAATATATCTGACGACTCTACCCATTACTAGGATTTGGAATTACCCATTTCCCTATAATATCCTACATCACAGTAATTATTGGTTCTTTGTCATGACATCACAACTGGAAAATTAAGATCTCAGAAATAAACAATAAAATAGTTGACGGGACCTTGAAGGAGTAGGGAGAATGTCGGGAGTGAGATCATGGTGGAGGCCAACGAGGAGAATCAAGGGTCAATTGAGAAGAAAATCCCAGGGAAACTTATAACATGATTATAGGGGAGTAAACTAGAGGATTCAAATGGGAGTTAGAGAATATCTACAAAAAATAAATAGAGGAAGAGAAAACAGGGGTAGGGCTAGGGAGAAAAAGAATGAACCATTGGAAATTCTAATTGAAAACTTGAGAAAAAAGATTGCCCCAAAATTAAACAACTAGATAGACTCAACACACAAGGTGATTATTGGAATTTAACTGCGTTGGTGCTCCTTTCATATAGTAAACACATAGTGTGGAAGGTGAGGCTCGTGAGTGATCATGATTCCTTGCAATATCAAGATCTATACTATAATTCAACCTCATATGTGTGCAAGATTGCATATGTGCATAAATCTATCATCTTCCTACTATAAGAATGAATGAATAATTAGGAAGAGGGTAGGGTAAAGAGCATAAAGGTAGTGCTTATAGACCTCCCTTAACGACAATAACATTTGTACTAATTTCCATAACATGCAACATTAAACCCAGCTTGCCACCATGACCTTCATTCATAAAAAAAATTGTGCAAGAATTAAATTCAGTATTAGGATGTGATAACAGAGTAATAACTTTGGGGATCACTACAACATGTCCTCCTCCATCAAGGGTTGGTGGGAAATATCATTGTCCATCCCCCTCCCCCCTCCACTTGTCTCCTTATTAACACTCCATCTGGGGCTTTTCGTTTTCCTTTAATCCTCTATAGGAAGAGAGTTATCTTATGTACTCTTTTTTCTTTTTATTTTGTCTCCACTTTAAAGAAATCCAAAGGAACCAATCAATAACTAATGACTCTCTATTTCTAAATCAACCCTCCTCCATTCCATCCCCCATACTCTACCTTGGTGTGTGGAATTACTAGGATCTCCTATGATCCCTTGTATTTTGATCCATTCAAAATCAATTTAGTTATATTGAAGGTAAATTGAATTCCTAAATAATAAATTAGTGCCTTAATATTTTTGGCATACCTCTATGATTTGAAATGGAGTATATTAGTAATGTTGTGCCAATTCCCCATTCAGAATAAAACCAAAGATGCTTATCATTTTCTTGTCAAGTGCTTAAGGATTCACCATGTTTTCTTAGTTAACTGATTCCCATGAAAGTTTCTTATGCAAATGTTATAAACAATTTAGCATAAAACATATGTTGAACAACAGAAAAATAACAGCAAATAACATCAAAATGGAACACACAACACAAAGATTTGATGAGGAGTTCACCCCTCCTGGGGCTATGTCTCCTTGGTCCAGCTTCCAATGCTTGGGCCTCTCTATTATGCTAAAAATTACAACAAAAGTGTGTTTACAATGCTCAAAATGCCTCTAACGCCTATCTCAATGAGTTCAAAATGCCCAAAAATGGCCATCTAGCCTCTTTTTACATCCAATCTGGATAAGAATTGAAGAAGTTATGACTTATCCTAGTTCTCCCACTATTTGTTCCACAAATTGCTCCACAACTGAAAAAAAAACCCACAAATTTGCTCCAAAATCCACTAACTGAGCGAATATTTCACTACACCATGAGCCATAGCCTGTCGGTCGTATCGCAAATCGTAATCAACAAGTGTTGCAGGCTCTTATGGTTTGTGAATAAAAACAGGCAATTTGCGATTATGAAATCGCGGACCCGATGGGGTATTACATTGCAACCTATAGTGGCATCACATTCGGGAACTATCGCATTTCCCAACCAGTGAAGTTTGGCAGCCTAAGGGTCTTGTTGAGGGTGGAATGTTGTGTGATGCGATATGGCGGACCTAATGGGAACTTAAACTACGACATATAAAATATTGTGTCTAGGGTCTTATCACTATAAGAACTCATTGCTCATATCGATGGGTACTGGGTACGATATGCGATTATGATATATTGCATCACAACCCTGACTGTGCTGGGGGCCAATTCTATAACTCCTCATTTCTTGCAATTGTGATATGCGATATCGCAAATTGTAATCTGCACTACCTGGGGGTCACTTCTTAACCTCATACACCTGTTGTTGGCTTAGTGGGTCCTGACCCAGGGTCAGAGTTGGTTTTTCCAAACAAATCCCTACGCTACTGGACCTTTCAACATCAACCCGTGAAGCGCAGACTGAAGTCTTACCTGTAGCAATATGGGGGGATTTTGGAACCAAGTTTCCACACCCATAGATTAGTGTAATGTCTTTTTATGACCTAAACCTACCTTTGCATAGATCGATAAGCCCTAAGGGCTTATCGATATAACTTCCCTTAATCAGATTCTATACCTCCGCAAATGTTCACGACTATCTTTCACAAACCCTATATAGGTGAATCAACCACTTACGTGCCTCTGTAATTACCCTTAATCACATATTTACCTAGATCGACTTAGTGTTTGATAACTTTAACATGCAACAAGATATTCTTCGTGTAAACATTTATTATTACTTGCATCCATATAATAATATAAATCATGTAAAATCGCGCATCAATATAGTATTAATTCATAAACCCATCATTCATCATAACATAATAGCACATTCATTCATAACATAAGGAAATAGATAAACACAAGAATTTCTAGAATAATCTCTTATTTAATACTTCAGTTCTGCTTATAGACCTCAGCTACAGGGGTCCGCACACTTAGCTGCAGACTCTACTCTAGGCCTTTGCACACACATCTATAGAACCTCTCTTCTACTCTTAGACATATTTGCTCTTTCTTATACTAACCCATTACATTCATCTTCATCCATCATTATCTACTTCTTCCTTAGACTCTTTAAGACTCTCCTTTTTATACAATCCCATGGTCCGTGGACCATGGGTGGGTCTGCAAAAGCCAACAAAACTTACATAAAAGAAGGGTAAACCCCTTTATGACACTTTACTATCTACGAGCTCTGTGAACACAAATTGTGGAGACTTTACATTCTTTACAACAAAACTTGGCTTTAGCCCCAAAATTAACCCTCGGTGACCCTATCCCAACAAGCCCCCAACACAAATATCGTGATTCACCCCCGAGTCACTCTACTGGTGCAAAGATCTTATTGTAGAGACCTCCCAACTCTAGTTGTGTGATTTAACCTTAGTTGCACTCTGCATGGTAGCCTGTTTGATCTGCTCCACCAGCCACTCGATTGTTGGTCCTGCACTGTCTTCCTTGATCTTCTGTTGCATTCTCTTTAGGATTGCCAACTTTTCCTCAATGTTGGCGGAGATAACATAGGCCTTATCCATCCAAGGCCCCAATCTGGCCTTGAGGACTTCCTCTTTCCTTTGCATTGCCTCCACCTATTTGAGCAACTATTTTGCCTCATGCAACTTGGCCAATCGCTGTGATATAGGGGTGGTGCACACCATCACTCTTGCTTCATCATATTACTACTATAATTCACAAGCTTTTGTATTTAACCTCTGGAAGTTAGAATCTTCTTGCAACACCATGAGTACCTCCATGGATTAATAAAACAGCGCAGTGCAATCCACCACCGCAGCATCCACTGCTACGGCTCCATCCTTCACAATGGCTTCATGTTGTTCTCTGACCTCTGGTGGAGTTGAAGGCTATGAATTCAATTCTAACTCTATAATCTTCAGGTTCAGTACCAACTGAACCTTGGCAAATTCCATCTTCACGTCGTGCACATCTGCAGCTGACTTCCTGATCTTCGTGTCCACCGACGCTTCCTCTAGGATATGCAGTTCAGGGACTGTTCTGCATGCCTCGGCCACCACGACTATAGTTTTTTCATTCTTCACCTGAACGTTTTTCCATGCTTCTAGCACTACCGATTTTTTCACGAACATATATTTGTTGTTGACTTTGTACTCGCTGATCATTATCAGAGCCCATTACTCTCGGGCCTTAACTTCTAATATCACACTTGCTTGCAGTGTGTGAAGGAACTCACTTGGGAGTGCAGCTAGGTTAAGGCCAATATTTTTCAAGGAGCTAACAATATCCTTGTCAGCGGCCGCCTCCATGCTCAAAGCTCCATCAGGCAGCACAAATACCCGAAGATCCATTGAGCGAACCATCTCTGATGCATGAGCAGTACGCGGTGCCAAACTGGTTCATGTAGCGGTGCTCTGTCCTATAGCTGCTTGGAGTCTAGTCATTTGGATTTGCAGCTCACAAAGACCCACCTGGATGGTGCTCAATGCCTACTTTTGCTACCATTCAAACTGCTACAGTAGTCCTACTATTGTATCCCACACCTTATCTCCAATATCATTCAATTTTCCCTCTATCAAGGCAATTGGATCTAGCGATGACTTGGTGGCTTTTGACTTCTTTCATTGTCCTTCCTTTTTCTACTCCCTATACTGCTTCACTCGGAAGGGAGTGCTCTCCTGTTGATCTTTGCCGCCCTGCTCTGATCACTCTTCTTCCGCTATTTGGGGCAAAGGAGACTTCTAACTTCTTTCGAAGTCGCGCTCTTCCTACTCTATCTATTCCTTCATGGTGCACTCCGCTTCTACGCGAGCCTTCTCCTCGGCCTCTTTCTTCCTCTTTTCAGCGAATTGTTGAACCTTCTACTTGGTCACATCCTTTTTATATTTCTCTGTGGACTTGCTAGTCCCGATGGCCTCATCAGATGCAGAATTCCACTCTATTGGTCAGTGCTTGATGACCTCTGCAATAGTGTCATCCATATCCAAGTAGGGTAAGTCGAACCATTTCTGCTTGGGGTCCTTGCGCACCCATATGTAAGCATGGTGGAAATTCGCTTTGAACTCCACGTACCCCGAGAGTTGCTCAAACATGGTTGGTGACAACCACGGCTTTTGGTTGATTTCCATTCGAATGATTGCCTCCATCAACACCCAAAAGACTTTGCTCTCTATGACCCATGCAACATCTTTAGTGGCCCAGAGAGATGCAAACTTCACCACTTCCAGTAAATCCTTCTCCATAGGAGGAAACTAGCTATCCTTCGGCAAATCCCATGCGACCAACACAATTAAGAGCAATAGCCATGAATAGTGAAAGGTCTTGCTATCAATTTGTGCCTCTGTGAAGTTCGCGAGGAACTCGCTACACAGGTAGCGCGCCAGTTGAAATGTATGCCCTCCGCACACTGAGTTGCTAACAAAACCACTGGTGTCGACACCTCGTCTACGCGAAACTTTTGCATAACTTTTCCAGCCAAAATCTGCATGGAAATCTTGACCATGGGGTCAATAGTGCTGGTAATTGAGTACCCATGCAGCTTTTTAACAAGTTTAAACTTGTCCTTCATCTTCTCAGTGAGGTCGCGCTCGCTCATCTTTCCAATAAACACCTTGGCCATATTCAATCCAGAGTGGGGTAATAATGTGATCCAATGGATTAGGATATCTATGATAGGGATCAACACATTTAACCACAAGCACTCTTCATGCACCAGGCACAACAACTTCTTAATGGCAATTAGGTTGATATTTGATTAGTGATAGTGTGGCACCCATAACAAGTTTAATAGCCCTGATTTTTTGACTCCACGAATCCATTCCACCAGCTCCAACGTGGTGACACTAGACTCCTTGTAGAAAGCCCTCTGCATAAAGGTGTCAGTAGAAAGGTGGGGGAACCACTCATGGTCTACCAAATCCCAGTCTTCGAGCTTCAAGTGCGGGACCTATGCCAAGCGCATACCTTCAAAGGTGATGTTCTCCGGAAACAGGGTTGTGTTGAGGGAGAACTATTCGGCATCTAGGTCCTTCGAGACCTTCACCTTGTCCTTGGGTAGAGGGATATACTCTAGTAGCTTAGAAATAAGGTCCACCCCCTCAATGACAACATCTTATGTGCCCTCCTCTGCTTCTAGATCTACATCTTTCCCCTTCTCCTTCGCACTCAACTTTTCTTTTCTCTAAGCCTATGTAGTTGCATACTTTCTCACTGACTCGTACACTAGCATCGAATTCTTTTGTTTGTCCTTCTTGGGCTTGGGGACCTCTCTCGTCAGTGTAGGCTTCAACCTAGGCAACCTCGGCATTGTAGGAACTGCTGTTGGAACCTCCATACTCATCACTTCTCGAGAAACTCCCTTAGAGGTGATAGCTCCCCCAGTACTAGCAGTTTCTATGGGACTTGGTCCTAACATGATATCACGAATGAGATTTTTGTCTGACTTGAAATAATAATTGAACATGGGGCTTGCAAGCAATTCATCAAAGAATTCACAGTTCATGTGCAACAGATAGTACAACATAGAAATTCTCAAAATGAAAAGTGTTTCTCGTTGGACGACCACGCGTAATTTATAAGAAAATTTGAATTAAAATTCGACCGTTCCCCCAATATCCGTCCATAAATGTGAGATTGGCGGCATATTTCCAAAGATTTCACTCTTAATTTCAGCCTTAAATGCCTTAAATGTCACCCCCGCCCCCCCTAGCTCCTTTTAACCATCTCCTAGAAGTAAAATCATGAATAGTGATAGTAATGGTCACTTTCTAGTTGCATTGTGTGGTCTCCCCTCCTATAACGTAGCTCCCTTTGCGCTTCTTCTAGTACTGTGACACCCTCCTATTTCACGGAGACCCCTTGTTGCACAACTCTACAACTTGGGCAGTGTCTTTTATAGTCTCGCGCCTCCTTGCAGCTACCTAGAGTGCTAATACTATGCCACCATCATGTATTCATTAGACCAGATCCTCAATGTATGAATTCAATCGACTTCCATTTACCTTTCCCGGAAATGGATCTCCATTCAATTTCACAAGCTAAACTGCTCCACCATTAGTCATCTCTTTGATGACATATGGCCCTAGCCAATGCATCTGAAATTTTCCTGGAAACTTATCAAACTTAGTGTCATATAATAAAACTAAATCATTTACCTTGAAGGTGCATAGCTTGATGTGTCAATTGTGTCATGCCTTTTCGCATTTCCTGTGAACCTTCTGATGGAATCCAACCAAAAAACTATCTTCCTCGAGCTCTGCTATCTGTGCGAGTCGTTCTTCTAAGGCTCAAAGGTCCTTCATCCCTGTGAACACCACTATGCATAGATTAGGCACAATGTACTCCATAGGCACCACAACCTCTACACCATAGACCAACCTAAAAGGTGTCTGGCCAGTAAGATTTTTACAAGTAGTTCTGTAAGCCCATAACATAGCTGGTACGTGCACGTCCCAATCATTCCTCTACACATTAAAAACCTTTGTCAGCATGTTCTCCAATATTGTATTAAATGCTTCAACCATCCCATTGGCCTGAGGATGGTATGGCGTACTCTTCTAGTGATAAAATTGGAATTCTTCGGTCAGTGCGCTGATCATTTCATTGAGTAAATGCATACTATGATCACTCATCAAAATCTTCAGGCAACCTAACTTGATCAACACATACTCAAATAGAAATTTTGTTGTTGTTTCCCTTGTATAGTCCTTTACAGGCTGTGCCTCCACCCATCTAGTCTGATACTCAGTTGTAGTGATGATATACACACACTCGTCTTCTTTCCTGGAGGCTGAATTGGCCCTACAAAATCAATGAACCATTTCTCAAATGGCTGCAATGATACCGATAGATTCAAAGGTAGTTCACCCCTTCGTGTTGGCTTGTCGGTTCTCTTACATGCATCACACACCCTACAATATGCTTTGGCATCCTTATGCAATGTTGGCCACCACAACCCAGCGCGTAAAATCTTCTTCGTTACTACTTTTCCTGCATAATGGCCTCGCAGAACCCCTCCATGAACTTTATATAGGATAGTGCTTCATCCAAAATCAGGCACATAGCATCGTAATATCTTGTCTGATCCTATCTTACAAAAGTGACCTACAATAACAGAAAAATCTATCACATGCACCACTAGTTCCTTCTTCTGTTGACTAGTGTATCCTTCTTGAGTTGTTCCTGTAGTCAGGAAGTGGATAATCTCTTCAAAGTAATTGTCTTCTACATGTACTGTAAAGAGTTGCATGTTAGGCAGTCCTTCCTCCAAATTAGTAAGCTCCTCTCCTATTTTAATGCGTGACAGATGATCTGGGCCCGCATTCAATCACCCTGGCTTCACAATTATTTTTAAATCATACTCCTGAAACAACAACATCCATATACATATTCCCCCCCTCCCCAACATAGGCTTGTTGACTAGGTACTTTAATGCAAAATGATTTATATACATCTTAAAGTGTCTACCTAGCAGGTAATGTCAAAACTTCTGGAGTACACCATAGCTAACCCTTCATGCTCGGTCGTTGAATAATTCTTTTCAGCCTTAGACAACTTCCTGCATGCAAAAACTATCGAGTGATCCAATTCTCCTTCACTGGCCTATGTCAGTACTGCTCCTAGTGCAATACATGAAGCATCCACATCCACATGAAATTCCTTCTTCCAATCTGGGAAGACTAGGATCGGTGCAGTGACCATCTTCTCCTTTAATACATCGAGACTCTACTAAAATTCTTCATCCCAATAGAATGTAGTGTCCTTCTTTAATAGTTTTTCCATCAACGCAGTAATCTAGGCATAAATCTTGATGAAATTCCGATAATATCCAGTATGACCCAGTGTTGCGCACAACTGTTTAATACTTCTTGGCACCTCTAGATTAATGATAACCATGATCTTAGTAGGGTCCACCATTAAGCCTTGCCTGCATACTAAATGACCTAGCAAGATTTTGAAAGGGATGAAAAATAAGCACTTCTTTAAGTTTAGTGTGATCTGATATCTTCGGCGCATATCCAACATCAACCGCAGACTAGCTACATGGTGCTTTACCAGTCCAAACATTGTCTAGTCATCAAAATATACCTCCAAAAACTTGTGAATGAACTCTTTGAACATCGTGATGACTACATGCGAGAATATTTCCGATGAATTCTTAAGCCCAAAAGGCAATACTATATCTGAAAGCATCCCCACTTAGTCGTGAAGGTAGTCTTACTCCTGTCTTCTAGCGCGATTTTTATCTAATGGTATCCAAAGAATCCATCAGTGAATGAATAGGCCACCTACCCACCAACATTATCCAGTACTTCATCTGTGAATGGAGTTGGAAAAGGATCATGAACACAATCATCGTTCAACTTCCTGAGATCTACGCAAATCCTTATTTCATCCTTCTTCTTCTTTTCCTGAATGACCATTGGACTCACCCAATAAGATTCCTCCACCGATTCAATAATACCCGCTGCAAGCATCTTGTCCAACTCTAAGAACACCCTTTCCTTGTACTTGGGATTAAGGCAATATGGTCTCTGCTTAAGAGGCTTCACGTCTGGTTTTAAAGTTATTTTCAACAATCCCAAATCGCTTATGATCCTTTTAGGTCTGAAAACTTTGTGGGAAACAAATCCTGATATTTGCAAAGCAACTCAATGACCTTATCCACCGTGGCATCATCCCAGTAGTCCCCTATCTTGGCAAACTTCAGTTCCACCTCTGTTCCAATGTTCACTTGCCTAGTTTTTAGCAGTGTACGGTATTTGGATTCTCTATCTGTGGCCCTTCAACTTCATAGTGGCCTTCTACCTCTGGGATGTTAATTTTCCTTGGATCCTCGTCTTCTTCTTCAACAGTCACATTGTAGCACTCGAGTGCATGGCACAAATGGGTGGCCCAATCTGGTTGAATCAAATCCAAGGGATCCTGTGGTATTTTGAAGATCACTACCTTAAGCTCCTGTAATGCTTTATCGATGCACTAGAATCCATCCTCAAAGTTGAATGTCATAAAAAATCCCTATCTCAAAACATCCCACTCTTCAGTGCCATGGCGGAGCTCTGTCTCTAGGTACCAATTCATTGGTATTACATCCAAAGTATGATAGAATAAATGTACCCACTCAGGTTGTGGCTCCACTCCATAAACATCAGTCCACTTTGCTAAGTGATCATGCGGATCACTCATCCCATCATATTTCTCTGCCAGTTGCACTTTTGGGTGGCAAAACCATAACCTCATCATTCTTCTATATTCATGCCATCCATAAAAATTATCTTTATGCGTACCCCCACCATCTTGTGGGCATAACGTGCATCACCAAATCCAAGGCTTGGAAGCAATGCTTCTTTGGTACTTCCCTCTCAATCCAAAGGTTTATCTACGTCAGTTAAACCATCATAATAATGTAAACTCCTTACCTCCAATGATACACAATGCAACAATTAGTCATGATGTTACAATGCAGCCTAGATACTTCATGCAACCTATTCTACCAGTGTTCCAACTCCTCATCTGAATCTGATGTACAAGAACTTTTGCGATCCCATTTAATGCATCCGTCTATTGTCGGATTCACCCAATCTTGGTCTCGCACTATTATTTTGTAGATCTTGTCCAAATCATCGTCACTTTCGTAATTACGGACTGGCTCAGTATAATGCGGTCCTTCTGTAGGGTCCAAAAGTACTACTACGCGGAGCAATTTCCTCTCAAATGACATTGTCTACTTCTCAAATTTATCACCCCATTCATGTCAATAGCCCAATCAATCCCAAGGAGAACGGTGTATGGATTTCTATCATCCACAATCTCAATCACTTCAAAATCAACCAACATTCTCGTGCCCTCAATATCAACTGTCACTCCCTCCAATCTTCCCATGGGGATAATCTTCTGTGGATTTGCTATCCTCAATTGAATTGGAGAGCACTATAGCATAGGTCTCCCCATTCTCTCCCATGTATGTTTAGGAAAAACGTTTGCATCTGACCCAAGATCCAGAATAACTTGGTCCATTTAATATTCTCCTATTTATGCAATGAGCCTCATTTCACGCCCTGTTCTTGCCTTATGCTTACCAATTTTTCTGACTTCAAGGTACTTCAAGAGCATTTTCTCTACTGGCACATTTATTTATCAACTCCTGTAATCCTTTCACAACCTTTATATCATGAATCAGCTTCATACATGTCTCCAAGAACATGGCAAGCATGGAGGGGTCCATTTCTTCAGATAGCTTATCCTGATTTATGGAGGTAGAGACCTTAGCGAAGCTTTTCTTTGCTTCCATGAATGTTTCTTTCACATGCTCCAAATCAAATCCAACATCCTTTTCTGGAGCTTTGTAGACCCTCTCACTTTCTTCGAGTTGCTTTCCTTTATCCTCACCAGTCATCATTCCACTTTGTAGCATGATATTTACATTAGGATCCTCTTCAAGGGTTTTAGCCCTCATCATCTGAAGGTTCTAGGTAGGCTGCTGAGGCTGTGCCCTCTTCTCCTGTATTTTAGTTATAAATATAGGGTAGTCTTCTGTCGTGTGGTCAAACTTAATATAGTATCGACATGATAGGTGCATTGGGTTTGTACACTCCCATGCATAGTGTCATGGCACTTCACAATTGTAGAAAATAACTTTTCCCCGACCTCTCACAGGTCCTCCTCCACCTCAACCTCATCTGCTACCCTAATATCCTCCACGCAGCCCCCAACACCTTGATACAAAGGCTGAGTCTCTATCTATATTCGATACATAGACATTATTTCTATAATCAGCTCATAGCCATGGTAGTTACGCTCGTAGTGGCCCACCGGTTTGTAGAAGTTGTAGAAGAGTTGTTGTGGTGTTTGCACAAATTTTTGCAGCAAGTGATAATTTTTTATCACATGTTTTCTAGCTACTTGACAAATAGCACAACATAGTGCAGGCCCTGTACTCGACCTTGCTTGAGCTTCCTGCCTTAGAGGCATCCACCCTCCTCCTGCAACATAATTCATGAAGACAGGGAAGTGATGTTTTTCATTCCCCTAACTCTTACATTTCAGACACCAAAATTTTGCATGCACCTCTGACTGAACCACTCTATTTTTCTTCAGACTTTGGAACTCTAGGAAAAGATTCTGTAACTCTACGTGAATCTGTTGAACTCCCAAAGTAGTATCTTGAATTGGTGTCTCATGCAATTTCATTGCAATCTCCATGGCTTCCACCTGGGTCCCAATATGTTTTTGTGATAAAGCAACCCTTAGGTGAGGCAAGAGCGAAGCTACAAACCATTCGTGGTGTTGTCCATCCATAAGATTCATGTTAGATTCACAGATTTGGCATTTCAATCTTTGATCTAGCTCCTAGGATGTTTGGCTAAGCCTCATCATGATTTCCTTAAATCTAATGATAATTGTGATTCAAACTTGGGCGTACTCAATTCCTTATTCATTGTAGTCTAAATGTCTACTAACGGAGCCTTCAGGTTATCAGTACAATACTTAATGTACCATGTTAGTGCATGATCTTGTAGAGTAGTAACCGACGTTGCTTTGTTCATATGGTCATCTGTAATATTCTGGGTTTTTCACAACAAACCAAAACCGGTATGAGTCCTCATTTACCAAGCCCTTGAAAATGGAAACTTCATTGTATTCTCCATATTGAATGGAGGAGGTGGTGGCAGTGTGGGCAAATGTGTATGCTATGGAGGTGAATGTGGAGGTGGTGTGGGCAGATGGGGTATTCATGGGAACCTTTTGTTAAGAAATTTACCCAAGAACATAAATTAATTACGCAGAATTATTGAGAGAAGCAAATATAAAATTAACCAGCAATAACCATAAACACATAAATACACATGTTTATCCGGGAAAACCCCAAATCCAGGGAAAAACCCAATCATAATGAAATTTCATTATCCTTGGCCAAAGCCCTGGCCAATTCAGCCAAGTGAGCCTTCATCGCTCACCTCCAGGCCATTCATTACAATGAAGTCCTTCCAGCCTTTTATAGGCTCCATTACATATAATACCATGGGCAGAATAACATGGGTGCACAATACCATGTGCCCCAAAACCATCACTATTTAACCTCGTCAACTTTTGACTCTATCCTGAGTCCAGTTTACCTAACAATTTCCCCCCTTAAACTTGACTTGGGGTTCCTTGACTAACTCCAGCCAAACCTGCTAAGTGAGACAATACCGCTCACTCTAGCTCTTACCCCCCTCAAAGTTTTTACTTGGGGTATTGTTAACTTGACATCCCCCCTATCACCTAGGTCTAACCCAGACTTTACCGGTGATCACCAAGGGGTACACATGCCTTACCAGGTCTTACAGTAGTATGCCCATTTACATGCAATAATTTTGACTTCATTAATTATTATTATTATTTTTTTTTTTGTTTACTGCTGCTATGATTTTGATCCATCCTCTCAACAGGTGATGGGTTCAATTCTTGATCCCATCAGATTTCGTGTTTTCATGCTCGCTGAATTCATTTTTCGTGATTGCTTCCTTGATCTCGCATTTCAACTCCTGCAATGCTTTCCT
>APFE030038703.1:3990-15143 GCA_000404065.3 Pinus taeda
TTCGATGGTGGACAGAGATCAGGCACTCCAAAGTAAAGGCATCCACCTGGCGACTCCACTTCATTTTCATTCAAGACTCCATTAAGGAACAAACCAATTCTACAACCTAATAGTCCATATTCCAAAGCATTATCAGTAAGAAAGGATGACCGGGTTCGTGGAAGATATTTCATTTGGTAAAGCTTTAGTTGTATTCAGGGAGAATTTATCAGAATTTGAGCTTGATGAAGAATTTTTCAGATTGATGTTGTTAAAAACAGCAGGAGGCTCACATAACCTTTTTCTTGATTTAGTTGTTGAAAGATATGAAAATGAAATTGAATTCTTGCAATCTCAAATCCAGTCATATCATTTTCGCGATCCTGAAGCATTTTTTCAAAATCTTCCTTCCCCAAGTCATGAGGAAATAGTACTACCTTCTGACTTACAGATTGAGGATAATTATGTTTCCAAGGCAAAGACTGAAGATTTAGTTGCAGGGCTTATGACCAAGGAGACAATTGTTCCATCCGACCAAGAAGGCCCAGAAGAAGCTATCCCACATGATGTTTTTATTGATCCTATAGTAGACTACATGGAACTGCTTCTTAACTCAAGTTCTTTAGCATGTTTGCTCCGTGAGGACCAAATACATCAACAACGGCCTTTCTATACCACAATTTTGATCATAGGGGCACATGACCGAATAGTGCTTCCAAGTTCATTAACAATCAGTGAGCCAGCTCATCTCCTTTTACAGTTGCTTAAGTGGCTGCACTGGTTATTTGACTTCACCTGAGAGCGAAGTAAGTGCTGGTTAGGATAGGTAGGTAGGATTAATAAGGTAGCCGGCAAAGGGAATTTTGCAGAGAACAACATCAAAGACCAAGGCATACTGACCTGCTGTTCTTGACTTTTTCGCAAGGAAAAGCCATCCCCAAGTGGAGCCATTGTTAGCCTCCTACTCATAGCAGGTATTCACCTTTCGTGATCGACATATTTACAGGCCAAATATGTCATGCTTTGCTTGCAGCAATGTTCCATATTTGAAATTTGCTACTGTGGCAAAGAGGGCACAAAAACCTCGGGCACAAAAGTCATTGCATGTATTCTTGAGGACCATGGACCAGGCACTATTAAACATTTCTCAAACATGTCCTCTTACATCGCCTCAAAGACACCATTGTGCACCATCCAAAGTCATATGAGCATTTGTCTACTATTTCTACTTTGCCAAAAGAAACCAGCTAGCATTGATAATTCAGATTTAGTTGTGGATGTCAAGTGTGCTTCCTTTGGGTGCATGTGTTTCCTCTTAAACTCTATGCTCCAGCAGTTTTGCCACTTCTTTTTGCCTAACAGCAACAGCAGAAACTAATCACCTAGAACCATTCGGGCCTAGCTTTGAGAAATCAATTAAAGGTGCAATATTAGCCGATGGATTAAATACTTTCCTAGCAACACTGGGAACAATGACACCTGTAACTACATATGCCCAGAACAATGGAGTTATCTCTCTTTCTCTCTATGCATCACGCCAAGCAGGATTTGCATGTTGTATATGGCTGTTGGTATTGAGAATCTTCTCCAAGTTTGCAGCAATTATTCTCTCAATACCAAACTGTGTTTTGGGTGGTGATGACAGAAAAGCATCTTTCAGATGTGTTTAAAAAACACGGAGGTGAAAGGTTTGATCCAATAAATGAAGAGTTTGATCCTCAAATTTGACACTAAAAGGAGCACTCTTTTTTAAGCTTCAACAGACACAATATGCAGCCCTTGCTGAGGAAAATGAAGATACAGATGGAGATACAAAAATGAACTTCTCTTCTGGTGCAACTGGATTGATTGCTAGAAATCCATGCTATTCGAAAAGAAAGAGGGTTTCTTGTACCAAAGCAGATGGGCAGAGGAGGTCCAATTTAAGACAAGTGACACTCAAGAAGACAAATTTTCATTTAGATAGTTCAATCTCACATAACAAGCACAATTGCTCTAAGAATGGACAGACTGAGTTTATGAGTCCTGGGATGGATGATGTCAAGGATTTCAAAAGTGATGAATGTTGCCTATGTGGAATGGATGGGAATTTGATTTGTTGCGATGGTTGCCCTTCAACATATCATTTTCGATGTGTTGGACTTTCCAAAGCTCATTTACCTGAAGGGGAATGGTATTGTCCAGAGTGTGCTATAGAGAAAATTGATGCCCTGGGATCTAGAGCATCGAAGTCATTGAATGGGGTTGAGATATTTGGTATTGATCCATATGGGCGTGTCTTCTTTGGCATTTGTGGCTACCTACTAGTGTCTGACACTGCATCAAATCCAACTGCCACATACAGGTATTACAACAAAAGGGATTTAACAAAAGTCATGGAGACATTAGAATTATCAGGTCCTTTTTATGATGACATTAAAAACTCAATACTACAGTACTGGGGTGTTGCAGAAGGCAAACAAGATTCAGTTTTCCTGCAAAGGACAGATATTACTTCTGGCAATAGCCCAATACACTTGTCATGTCTGTCTATCTCTGAGCATCTGGTTGAAGATGCTAGCACATCAGGTCTTCTAAGTGTGAGCTCTGAAAGAAAACCAAAAAAGGATTGTAGTGTTCATGATCATGAGGGTTTACATGTTTCAGACATGACACATTATGACAGAAAAAATGAATTGTTGGTAATTGATCCTAGTAATTTCAAAGAAACTAAGATCAGATCTTCTCAAGAGGCTACAGGAGTTGTTCCAAGCAGCTCAGTGGGTGTGAATTCACAAGAATGTGGGAATGCTTTAGAACAACAGATTGATCTTGACACTGATATCACTATTATGCAGATGGATTTTCTTAAGAGCAGTCCCATACCCGGGCAGCAACAAGCAAAAGAGGAAATTAGTGATAGGATAGGTGTTCAAGAGGATGGGAGTATATTGAATGTGTGTGTTGTCCATAAGCAAACTGATGACATTGGCAAAGCAGCTGTGAAGATGGATTTGGGTGCTAACAGGTTGGTTTATAAAGCAAGCTTCAAGCCAAATGCATACATCAATTATTATGTTCTAGGTGATATTGCTGCATCTGCAGCTGCTAATCTAGCGTCCATCTCAGTTGAAGACAATAGATTAGTGAATAAGCGGGGGTCTTCTCAAAAGACTCTTTCAGCTACAATCTTAGAACAAGTGAAAATATTTTCAAAGGCAGTTGTCCAATTTTGTTGGCCAAGTAATAACAAGAAATTAATGGAACCAGCAAAGGAAAGATGTGGGTGGTGTGCTTCATGTAAATAGTCCAAGGCAGTCAGATGTAGATTTGGCTCGTATTGATGAGAAAGAAAGGCCCTTTCTCTCTCGGGTCTCACTCCCTGTGCTATGCCAAACTACAATGGACCATAAAGGCTGCAATGCTTTGGTATCATATGGAAGCCAGTTTTTGAAAGTATTAGATAATTTTCGACTTCTGGGACGAGTTATGGCAAAAGCTCTACAAGATGGTCGACTCCTAGATTTACCTCTCTCAACAGCTTTTTATAAACTCATCCTTGGACAGGAACTTGATTTATATGATATTTTATCTTTTGATCCTGAGCTTGGAAAAATATTGCTAGAAATGAAAGCCCTTGTTTCTAAGAAGCATTTCTTAGAGGCCAGGTCAGGTGATAATAGGAAAGCAATATCTGAACTATGTTTTCTTGATGTTAGAATTGAGGATCTTTGCCTTGATTTTACGCTTCCAGGTTATCCCGAATATGCCCTCAAGACAGGGGAGATTGATGCAATGGTCAGGAGCTGATGCCTCATAGAACTGCGCTGCCTTTATATCCTAATGCCAAGAATGCCTCGACTCCAATACGAAAGATCTCAAGAAACAGGGGTCGTGAGGCAAAAGAAGCAAGTGGATCCAACAGTGGAAACAGCGAAAAGGATGATGATTTCTCTCAAAGACTGGCGGCAAAGAAAAGCAAGTGACTCTTATCATAAGTAACACATCATTCCATTTTTGCTTTGCTGCAGCCTGCTAGATTTAACATTGCATTTGGGAAAGTTGCCTTTGTGTGTATATATCCATATTTATAGGTGGACGGATGATTGTAGCTTTATCGTTTCTTTCTGAATGGCCGCTTGAGTTCTTTTCAGTGATTAGAAAAATCTCAGGTTGCAGTCACAAAGCGCCAAAGTTATTTCTTTTCACTCATCGTAATTTGGTTCATTACAGTAATTATTTTTATTCTCTCTCGATATATTATCAGCGCCACCACCTCTGAGCTCTTTGAGCTGAAGCATTTTGATTCATGGCTGGTGAATCTCAGATGCATAAAAAAATTCGCAGATTGATGATGAGAAATCGCGATCTTAATTGCAACACAGTGAGAAGGACCAAGCAGAAAATTTAATGATTGTAAACCTGTTACGAAATGATCTTGGTCGTGTGTGTGAACCTGGAACTGTACATGTACCCAATCTTATGGACGTGGAATCTTATGCAACAGTTCATACATTAGTAAGCACCATCAGAGGGAAAAAAAAAGATAACGTGAGCCCTGTAGAGTGTGTGAGAGCTGCATTTTCTGGATTTGAAGGGAAACTCATCAAACTGAAGGGACAGCCACCGCCACAATCCAAAAGGCGAAGATTATTTTATGGAACCGCCTAAACAATACCGACAAAGGATTCCTGGGCAGTTATTACAGAGTTATGGCCAAATAGCCAGTGCATCACAAGAAATGACCCATACTTAAACTCCATTTTAATACTGCTGCCTCCAGCGCCGCTTAGATAGATATTTTCTTGCATTTATTTCAGTACAGATTAGGGTAGAAGCTGTGACTCCATCAGATCGATCTGAGATCTGCTTGTAATAGATATTTTTCCTATTTAAACAACGTTGTTCGTTGTTTAAAGGGGTGAGAGGTGTTTGATCCTTAATCTCATTTTGAGACTTGCTGTGTACGCTCCAAGAAATTTAATAAACAGAGCTTGCTGGAACATTTGTGTTTGGACTGTCTATACGTGGATTCGTTGGCTGAAGATTGAGATTATAGAATTCTCGTGCTTCTTCATGGACTAATAAGTTTTCCTCATCTCTTTCTACGGTGGCTATGTTTGCTATATCATATCTGTGTCATGATCTAAACTTGCAGGAAAAAAGAATAGTTCAGATGTCACTTAGCCGTGCTCTGCCCTCAATCCCTGCTTTTTCTCTATGTTTTCCTTCTAAATTAGCCTATAAATATGAATTCCTCTTAGGCTCATATTTGCACTAGTTTCCTCCGTATATGAATATTGTTGTAGGAATTTCTTAATTGCTCCTATAGAATATTCAGTCACGTTCCCTTTGTTAGCATGAATGAAAATTACTTAGCTGTCTTTCATTCCCTGACATCCGTTTCATCCTCATTCAAACCTGATATTATTCCTTGTGTAGCTATCCTGCTCTGTAGTCCCTTCTTTGCCAAAGAAAACGCATCTTCAGTCCGCATCCTTGACTCCATGCCCAATGTTGTAAACCTCTTGCACTTCGCATGCCAGCATGCCTACACTGCCTGAATAGATCATTCATCCCGCCAAACTCAAACAAAAAACCATGTGCATAATAACTAGCCTGAAATCATTTCCTAAACAAAGCTAAATCCCGAAGAGAGAGCCCTCTCTGACTGCTGGTAGGCTAGGACCAGCAGTCCAAAGCTTGGTCTGTGGTTACCTCGGCCGTATCCCTTAAGGAGCCAAGGGACAACCTGAGTGTTAACACATCCATCACATCATATTTAAGAGAAAATTCTAAGGCTCAAGCAGTGGAACATCACATCAAACATCAACAACAAGTCCTCGAGCTCTTAAAGGATAACCTCATGTTGGCACATAATAGAATGAAACAAAAAGCAGATCAACATCGTAGAAAAAGAAGTTTTGATGTAGGTGATTGGGTATTCCTATAGCTACAACCATATAAGTGAATGTCCCTCAAGCAATCTAAGAAGGATAATAAGTTATCACCAAAGTATTATGGTCTGTACAAGGTGTTGCAAAAGATTGGTACTATGGCATACAAATTAGAGCTTCCTGCAGCTTCTTGATTGCACCCAGTTTTCGATGTTTCATGTTTAAAGAAGGTTATAGGTGACAAGCTCCCAGTTCAAACAATATTGCCAGAACTTGACGAGGAAGGAAAAAAATTATATTGGAACCGAAGCAGTCACAGAAAACAAGAACTCGACAGCTACAGAATCAATCAATTTTCAAGCATCTTTAATTTCCAAGTGCGAAGAAACTTGTCCGCGAATATTCACAATGGAGGATGAGATTTTTTATTACAAAAAGCATCCAGAACTACTCAACGAGTTGAGGATTGGACACTTTTTTGAAGGAAGAGGGGCATTTGGGTCCCTAATAATACTAGTGATTTACCCTATTACTGTTGATTTCATCCCTTATATATGTTGTGCCCCTATTATCCCCATATTGTTATTACTGTGCCCCATAGAATCCCTCTATTGTATTTTTGTGGCTTTATATTATTATTGTTAGGTCAGCTGGGTTATATTGTGACTCCTTAGACTCCTATATATAGAAAGGAGGTTTTGTCATTTGTATCATCGAAGAATTGTCCATTTATGTAATGTAAAGGAGGTTGCCCCCTCAAAGAGGCTAAATTCTAAGGCATTGATATATCTTTTCTATCTTTTCTTAAGCTAGTTCCATAACAAGATTCCACAATAGAAGCAGAATACGTGGCAACAGCTGAAGCAACAAAAGAAGTTTTGTGGCTTAGGAAAATTCTTGAAGATTTGCAGGTAAAACAAGTACAATCAACTTTACTCATGATTGACAATACCTTTGCAATAAAGTTGGCCAAGAACCCAAAGTTCCATGATCGAACGAAGCACATCATCAATACTAAATATCATCTGATTCGACATCATGTTGAGGCCAAAACAATCCATCTCCATCATTGTTCCACTAATGAGCAAATTCTATACATCTTCACCAAAGTGCTTGGAAGAGAAAAGCTTGAACGATTCAGAATGATGCTTGGACTCACGAACATCCCTTCAGATTAAGTGGGGGAATGTTGACACCTAATCATCAAGATTGGGTGAACATAATGTAAATAAATAAATAAGTAATATGAATAGTCATTGGGAGATGAAGTGAGCAGTCTCTCCCTCATGTATATAATGAAGACCAACCTAAAGGAATAAACATATGAATCAATTTTGCTTTGATGAGTTACTACCTAGCCTGACAAAATTGTTGAAAGTATTGATGTAGTGGTTGATGAAGCAAGTGACAATCCAAAGCAGATAAAAACCAAAGATTTTGAAGATGAAGAGGACTATCCTTCAAATCAGACTAATGATGAAGAAGAAACCTATGAGAGACCAGAAGAATAGATAAGGGTAGAATAAAAGACTCCATCTAAGTACGTACAAAAGAATCATCCAGAGACTCAAATTTTTGGGCGAAAAGAGCAGGTGTTCAAACAAGAAGAACTATAACATAAGCTTCAAGCTATCTAGCATTTCTCTCCTCTATTGAACCACAAAATGTAAGTGAAGCATGAAAAGATGAATGCTGGGTCAAGGCCATGAATGAAGAACTTGAGCAGATTGAAAAGAATAACACTTAGGAATTGGTTCGTAGACCTAATGATAAGAATGTCATAGGGACCAAATGGATTTTCAAAATCAAGCTAAATGAAAATGGAGATGTTATTAGAAACAAGGCCAGACTTGTTTGTAAAGGGTATGCTCAACAAGAAGGTATAGACTTTGAAGAAACTTTTGCCCTGGTTGCTAGACTTGAAGCCATAAGAATGTTTCTTGCTCTTTCTAGCTTTTAGAAGTTCAAAGTATATCAAACGGATGTGAAATATGCCTTTCTAAATGGAGACTTAGAAGAAGAAGAGTATATTGAGCAACCAGATGGATTCATCCTTGGAAATGATCCAAAACTTGTATGCAGACTCAGAAAGTCTCTCTATGGTCTTAAACAGGCTCCAAGAGCTTGGTATTATCATCTAGACAAATACCTCCATCAACAAGGTTTTTCAAAAGGATCGATAGGTAGCAATCTATATATAAAAATTGACAATGATAAATTTCTAATAGTTTTTGTGTATGTTGATGATGTCATCTTTGGTAGTAATGAAGAAGCCATGAGTCAAAACTTTGCCTTGGTGATGCAGAAAGAATTTGAAATGTTCCTACTTGGTGAGCTGACATATTTTCTTGGTTTACAAGTCCAATAAAACAAAGACGTTATCTTTCTATCACAAACCAAGTACCTCAAGCAGATCTTGAAGAAATATGGCATGGAAGATTCGAAACCAATATGTACCCCTATGGTAACAGGATGCAGCATTAGCGCAAATGATGATTCAGCAGCAACAAATCAACCAACCTATAGATCCATGATTGGTAGTCTGCTCTATCTGACAAGTACCGAACCAAACATCATGTATGCAATGAGAATAGTTGGAAGATTCCAGGCAAATCCAAAGAAACAAACCTTCAGGAGGTTAAAAGGATTTTCAAATATCTTCAAGGAACACAAAACTATGGCTTATGGTTTCCTAGAGATACAGATCTCACACTTCATGCATATACAGATGCAGATTGGGCAGGAAGCGTGGATGATAGAAAAAGCACTAGTGGTGGTGCATTCTTTATGGGTTCTAGATGAGTATCTTGGTTTAGCAAGATACAAAGTTCAATTGCATTATCTACAGCTGAAGCAGAATATTTGGTTGTTGCATCTTGCTGCACACAACTCCTTTCGATGATGCAAACTTTGCAAGACTTTCAAATCACTTGTACTCCACCTATCTTGATTTTATGTGATAATACAAGTGCAATCAGTGTTTCGAATAATCCAGTCATGCATTCAAAGACCAAGCACATACCTATCAAATATCATTTTCTTCGGGAACAAGTGCTTGAACAAAAGGTCAAATTGGACTATGTTCCCTCCAAGGAATAGGTTGCTGATATATTCACCAAACCACTGCCCAAGGAGACATTTGAATACCTTAGACAGAAGCTGCGAGTAGTTGATGCATCATCTTGCTGTTGACACTTATCTAATTCAGAGAAAAGTGGTTGTACACGAGTTTCATGAGGAGCATCCATGTATATATGCAGGTTTATGTGGATACAGTCGCATATATGTTGGTTTGAAGACAAACAGTGGGCCAGACTCAGGATGAAAAGAGTCTGATATGGGTCTAACAGAGACCATCTGGCACAGGTTCAAGGGGAGAATATACTTCTAATAATGCATTGTTGGCAATATCTTAGAAGATCTTGGTTTAATTTTACAGTTGTTTTTGGTGGAACAGGTGCAGAGGGAGAACATGGTTGCTAGTCTGAATAATGATTGACAGATACTACTGATGAAAGTTGTTGATGACTATCATAGTCTTGTTTTAGATATTTTGTTTCTATGTCATGAATATATTCTATCATCAACGTCATGTAACGGCCTATTTTGGTTTCCCCACTATGCCTGGGATGGGTGATGTAATGTTCTTGTTCTATCAAGTGTAAACTTTTGGTGTATCCCCACTTGGTTGGGTGGATGAGTCAATATTGGTATATCCCCACTTGGTTGGGAGATGGATGTATGTATGAGTCTTTGGTGATATGAAGGTCATTTATGATGTATAGAGTCATGTTCTTTCTTCTAGAACGTCTTTTTGCAGACCTTGCCTACAGTCAAGGGGAGCATGGATAGCACAACAGAGCAGAGATTTCAACATGTACTTAGGGGGAGCATAACCCTTTTCCCTTGATGACAAAGGGGGAGGGTGACTTGGGGTTGCCATCAAGTCCAAAGGGGGAGATTGTTGGCATTATGTCATAGGTTTGGCACTATGACACAGGTGTTTTCCTTGATGGCAATTCACTCAGATGATAGATCGGCTCTCAGAATGAAGGAAAAGGAGATATACGTAGGTTCCTCTTAACCAAGCCGCGTGTACATGCGGGATAGCCTATCAAAAGGCGCGTATGCATATGCATGCACTTTCACATAAGGAAAAGTGCGTACATGTGGGAAAACTTGTTTTTTGTTCCATGGTTTTTGGTCCTTGGTATTTGGACCTATGGTTTTGGACCATGGTATCTCATCTAAAATGTTGAACCCAAGTATCTGGACCCAAGTATTGGCTCTAAGTGGTTTTGGACCATGGTATTGAGTAAGGCCTAAGATTATAAAAGGGGAAGGAGATCATTAGGCAACGACATTCACTCAAGGATTGCATATCTTATGAAGAGCAAGATCTAGAATACTGATCATTAGGTTATGGTGCATAGCTGGATCTGGACCAAGGAGGAACCTGAGCGCTAGAGGAAGGATAAGTTCTATTGATGGGTCAAGATCTTAAGGCTTGAATAGAAGTATCTTTGTGTGATTTTGATCTATTATATTTGGTGCATGACTTGATCTATAAATCTGATAATCTAGGTATGACTGATGTCTGAATAATTGAAAAGGGTAAATTATCTTTTATAGATCTGTACACAAGTTCCGGATAGCAAAGGCGCGTATACATGTTGGTTCGTTAATTCAAAACAGCGTATACGCTGGTTTTGCTTAATACAGAAGCGTATGCATGCAGGTTCTTCATCTTGAAGTAGCATACGTCTCATAAAATATATTTTAGCTACTTCTGTTTATTGCTGCAGTATTATAGGTTCAGGATTGGTGTCTAGTTATTGTTATCGTATTCTGGTTACAACATTCAGAGAAGTAATTGATTGATTCAGTTTTGGTTGGTCCAAAGGGGATTGGCTGATGCAGATACATTTGATGTTTGATTGATGTTATTTATGGATCTAGTCTCTAAATTTATGAAACATGGTCCCTGGAAGAAGAGAGAAGGTTGTAGCCTTCTATAGGTCAGCACCTACGTACTAGGACACCAACTAGTACAACAACTAAGGGAGTTGTAGCTCCCTTCCAGGAGAAGCTGGAGAATGAGAGAAGGTTTTAGCCTTCTGCAGGTAGAAGCCTACGTACTGGTATAAGATTGCACCAGTACATAAATATTGTAGAAAGAAGTTTCTTATTAATAAGAAGATAAAGACGCATTGCAGCAGGTGGTTGTCACCCACATTGGGTTTCCACCTTATATCTTGTGTTCATATGTGTGATGATCTATTCTATTTACTACACCTG
>APFE030038709.1:3726-14779 GCA_000404065.3 Pinus taeda
GTATTTGGGATGTTTGTTTTGAGTATAAATGCAAAAAAATATAAAAATATATATATATATATAGCAGACGCTTCCGCGAACGCTTCGCCTCCTAGATTTTTGGAAAATGACGCTTCCGCGCTCCGCGCTTCCGCTTCGCTCCTGCTTCGTGCAACATTGTATCTGCTTGTTGGTTGCTTTTTGGATCCTAGAATTAGATTCATTGTTCAAGTGGCGACTCCACTTCCTTCATCTATTGATTTTCTTGAGCAGAGATCTCTTTCTATCATGCATTTGGTCCCTCATTATTCATCATGGATTATTCATTTAAACCATGTCATTTTACTAATGATCTCCACGATATTCCGGAAGTGGCCATCTCTAAATTACCTTTGTTCTCAAATGGTGATTCAGTCACTGTAAAAAGGCATCTAGGCTTGTTTACTCGTGTAACGATCATATATTGTAGACCCCCTCAGTACAATCATGAAGATGTCAAAATGCATCTTTTTGTCTTTTCTTTAGAGGGTGATGCTTTAAATTGGTTTAATAATTCTCTTGAAGATTCTTTCACTTCTTTACAAGACATTGTCAATACTTTTAAAGATAGATATGGTTATCCGGATAGCTTGCCTTGTGCCCCTAAAGTTGTGCAACAGAATGAAAGTAACCTTATAAAAGGTCCAGCTGTCGGTGAAAGATTCCAAGACAATTCTTCATATCAGAATGTGCCATCCACTTGTGCCATTGCAGATCAAATTCATGATAATGGAAAAACAGGGACAAATGACAATGAAAAGGAAGATCACAAGCAAATTATACAAGAAATAATGTTGCTGGTGAAAAATATGGAGATCAATCAAACTAATTACGCCAATGATGTGAGAACTTTATGCACCCACTTGGAAAAACGTAATAGAGAAATGGAGATCATGCAAAATCAACATGCTAAGGAAATTGAGGCCATGAAGGTTAATCATGACACAAAAATCAGTTTTATGCAAAGCAGGTTATCAGGCTTAGAGGAAAATATGACGACCATGAAAGCTAATCATGATAGGGAAATTAATTCTATGCAAAACAAGTTATTAACTATGGATGAAGAAATGACTATCATGACATTCGATCATAATAATCAGTTGGCTACCATTCAAGCAAATCATAAGGAAGAGATAAACTCTATGCAGCATTGCTTGATGATCATAAAGGAAAAAGACAATAAAGTAATAAAAGATATGGAAGCTAATCAGATATATCTTCAGAAAAAGTTATTAACCATGGAAGAAGATCATACCAGGGAAATCAGTGCTATGAAAGTTGAACACTCTAGCCAGATAAATGTCATTACAATACAGGAAACATCAATAGATCGAGAGCCTTCTCATTTGCTGCAACAAGCTCCATCTTATTATGAGGAGGTCATTGGTTCGATTGAAAGGTGGTTAATTGAAGGTGATCCAGATAAACTTAAAAACGATAAAGATCAGATGCAAGATGAAGAAAAACATGTCACGCATATCTTACATACTTCATCTAAGAACTTTGAAACAGAAAGTTCTGTATCATCAGTAATCCAGCCTGCCACAAAGAAAAAGCGCAAGAGAAAGAAAATGAGAAGAAGATTTGATGCATCAGAGGGTCGCGAGCAGCTTGATTTTCGGATAGGAAAAAGTCCTACCATATGTAGAATTGGACATGGCACATCCGACAAGCAGCCAACAGATTTGCCTGAAAGCAGGCAAATGCTTAGTATACACTACATTGAACACATCTGATGCCATGGGGCATCTTCTATATTTCTAACCTTACTCCTTGTTTTTACAACATTTTCATTTCTGTTTTAGAATTAGATTTACTTTTCATGTTACTAGATAGTTAATAAATGAAGAGCTTATATCTTTCTTGTGCTTAATTGTTATATGATGATTTTTGAATGGACGCTACTTATTTCTGTTGTGTGTTACGTGGGTGCAAATTCTGGATTCTCACATTCCTATAGTGCAGCAACGTGTCCCCAAGTGGAGCCAGATGTTGACCACTACGTGTCAACTACCCATAGCAGTACACCCCTCTTTTCTTCGCAAAAAGGGATAGCGCTTAATCGACATGTTCGTGCC
Organism: Pinus taeda; assembly: GCA_000404065.3. NCBI lineage: Eukaryota > Viridiplantae > Streptophyta > Pinopsida > Pinales > Pinaceae > Pinus > Pinus taeda. The sequence goes on from APFE030038709.1 coordinate 5,823, forward strand.
ATTCGACAATCATTGTCGCCTTGATCATATTAAGTTGTAAACTAAGTCTGCATTTTGAATTGTAAATAATCTTAGCAGAATTGAGTCATGTATGTAAATTGCCTAGGTGGACCTAATTTTCTAATGATAATCTGCATTCTGGAAGGTTTTTCGTCTCACCGATCCATGATCGGCAGAGTTTTCCTTCAACCTGACCCCAAAGCCGGAATGAATTTTGTCATTAGAGTCTTAGGAGAATCCTAGTGTGTTAATGTGCTAGATTATGTTTGGTCGCAGGACTGGGTGGTCTATGAGGGTCTATGTCAAAGGGCTTTTCCCCCTTGAAGATGTAAAAATTGTAAAAGTCATGATGTAAAGTGTCCTGAGGGTTAGGAAATGTTTTAATCCCCTCATGGGTCTTAAGTCCTAGGTCCTAGGGAAATTTTTCCAAAGGCTGAGTTTGAGGATCCATAATAAAATAATAAAAAATTTTAAAAAAATTATAAAATTATAAAATATAATTATAAAAAAAATAAATAAATAAAACTTAAAAAAAAAGTAATAATAATAAAATAATAATATTTTGAGAATTTCAATGTTTTAATGCATTAAAAATTCGACGGATGAGATTAAAAGATATCTTGATCCTCGTCGACGGTCAAGATCATTTTGACGTGGATCACTCAAACTAGCCGTTGGGAATTTTTCCTTTAAATAGGGTGCTAGGGGTCACTTTGAGATCAGATTTGATCTGAGAGTCTGGTGCTAAAGAAAGCTCTCTTGTAGTCATTTTTTGTGCAATAAAGAAGACTTTGGGGTTAAAAATCTTGCTGGTGTTGCTCTTCTAGAAATGTTGTAAGATTGTTTTTATTTTTCTGCATAATTTTACTTTCAGCCATTTATGATAGCTTAATGAAGATTGATCTAGGCACAGGTATCTTGTCTGATCTTTGGGGTTTGAATGATAGCTTAGATTCTGAAATATAATGGCAGGTATCTCCATTTGATCAGGGTTTCACTATTGTTTTCTCCTTCTATGTTGATGGTTGATTTTAAGTTGTACAGGAAATCCTTTTCAGATTACCGGGCGTTAGGGGAAGTTCTCGGCTAAACCAGCCAACTCCCGGGTTGTGTTTTATGAAAGAGCCCAGCCAGTTCTTGATCCCGGGCTTATCATTCGAAATATTTTTTTTTATGAATGCATGCAGGGTTTTCTGAAGCGTTTTTCATTAAAATTAAATTCTGATAATGTTACTATGATTATTGATAAATCTGGCTGCTTAAGAGCTTTCAGTTTGTAAACACTGTAAATTTTTTTTGCTGGGATTAGGGTTTTTCAGTTTCATTTTAAATTTTGCATTTTTGTTTTCCATTTGTAGGTCTGAGATAAAATTCTGGTAGAAAATTAAATTTTGCAGGGTCCCTATTTCGCTGTACAAGGGTTTCGAAATATCGGTCATATTCAGATCTGAGGTTTCATTATTTGCAAGAAAAGAATTTTGTTTTGAAGTGGTTTTTCTCCGCAATGAATGCACGTTTCTAGTTTCTGTTGTAGCCGCCTTCGTCATTCCCAGTCATTCGGCGGCCATCATCGCACCACCATCATCCTTCCCCTTGTCCATTATCGAAATCTGTATCCAACAACCATTGCTGCCTTCTTAAGTCACCCAAGCACTACCTTGAACTGTTGTGCGCAGTCTCCATCGGAAATCTTCCCCACGCAGTTTCTGTTCGAATGCTAAATCCCTGCGTGTAGCTGTCGTTTTGCACCCCTCTGCCTCCTCGCTGTCATCCTTGCAGTCCTACACTGCCTCAGCCTTCCCTATCAGCGTAATAAGCCTCATATTCCAGTTTAGCAGCAAGCCTTTCCCGCAGACATCATCTTTGCTTCCCTTGCGTAGCTGCTTCTTGCGGCTCTTTCTCCCCAGCGCTCGCCTACCTGCACCGAGAAAAGAAAAACATTGAGGTTCTCTGCCCATCCAGCCTGCATTTCAAAATTTCATTGCTGCCGTCTAAGTCTGCTATCACCGCCGTCCAGAGGCATTATACACAGGCCAGTGGCCCTCACGTCGTTTCCCCTCCGCGCGGACCCTGCAAAACTCACGTGCTGCGTGGACTGAGTTTCATAGTCCCTCTCCACCATTTTCCCGCTGCCCACTGTTCGATTTTCCATCCCTGCAACCCGATGCTGCATTATCAACCGTCAAGCAGGATGAACCTCAAACTCTCCGTTGATTTCATCTGCACAAAGTGGTAAATTTTTCTCAGGTTTGTATTTTGACGAGTTAAGGTCAGCGTGCATGTGATTTTTGGGATTACGTTTAATGTTTCCTTTCTTTATTTTTTTTGTATGCGTTTCATTTACATGGTAAGAATAGGCTCACGTATCTTTTAGTTTAGGTTTAGGTTTCTTTTAATAAAAATATATATGCGAGTTTTAATATTTCTTAACTTCATTTTAAATAAAATAAAAAAGGGTTCATAAAAAAGGTTTTAGGGTTTTAGCTTAGGGTTTTAGCTTTTAGTTTTAATTTTCTAGTTTTAGTTTAAAATTAGATTTTTATTTTCTTTTTCTAAGTTTTGTTTTGTTTAAAAAATTAAAATTTAAAAATCAGAAAAATTTAAAAAATTAAAAATAAATAAATAAATTTCCTTAGTTTAAAAATTTAAATTATAAAAAAATCATAAAAAATATAAAAATATAAAAAGGACAATAAAAATTTCTTTTATTTAGGCTTTAGATTAAATTTTAAATTTTGCTTTAGTTTAGATTTTTTAGTTTTAAAATTTTATTTTATCATAAAAAATTTTGGGAAATATTTTGCCAGGAATCTGTTACTGAGGTTAAATTTGGATGTAGGGTTAATGTTTGTTATTTTTCATGATCATTTATATGTATGAATAAGATCCCTGGTTATCTTTTGAAGTTGCGTGGTTGAAGCACTTAGCTTTCGAAATTTTTTAATCGCTAAATCATTATAAGAACATCGGGGCTTTATTGGATATCTTGCATTGTTCAAAGTTATTTGATGATAAATGATTACTGTGCACGGTTTACATTTCTACAACATCTAGTAAGTAATCGTTTAAACATCGAACCCATAAGGCACTGGTCCATTAAATTAAATAAATCAATTTAGTGCTTGTTTTTCGTGTCTCCCAATCCAACTGGTTCACAGTTGGTCGTCCATTTCCTTACAGGGTCTACCCCCCTTAGCCGCGGGAGACAGGCTTAAACGGAAAGATCAGTGATCAGAGTGACAGCCCCCAGTCCGAGCACTGTCGTGACAATCCGTGCGACAACATGATGCAACATGGCTAGGATTTGTAAACCTTAAGGAAGACAACTATGATAATGTTGAGCTTGTGGGATACAAACTCGATGTTTGTAGCAAGGAGGACCTGTTGATGTTGCTGCTAGCATGTAGAGGATCTTTGGTGGAGTGACTAGCTTTGGTTGGAAGTGATTCCTAGCTAAGAGGAGTTGGTGGCTAGGGTTCTCTTATGGTTACCATATCTAGGGTATGGGGAGCTTGACTTGTACCAACTTTGTGATAAAGTTGTGGTCTGTACTTGTATTTCATATATATATATATATATATATGAAGTTTCCAGCTGTCCATATATTGTGTACTTGAAGATTTGATTTTCACCTTATGTTATCTTCATGATTTAGTAAATTTTGGCCCTTGTTGTTCATGCTGATTTGACATGGTATAGAGCTGAACTGGTTAAGTGATTTAACACAAATCTAGAAGATAAAGGAGCTGATTTGCCACTGTTATAATCCACTATGATAAGTTACTACAGATCTGTTATATAATTGAGAAGTGTGCCCTAATGACTGTATCTTGTCGGTATTGAAGTATGCTATTTATTCTCGAGTTGCCAAGTGATTTTGGTTGAAGTGAATTGAAAATTAGCTGTTGTATTTGAATATTTCAAATCAGCACTAAGGGCGAAAATTCATAGGGAATAGCTCTGGGAAACATCAAATAAATGATGTCAAATTTCAAAATTGGATCAAAAGCCCAATTCTCGAAATTTCTACAACATTGTACAAGTCGCCCTTTCTCACCTCAATTATGATAGGTTTTCCATCCTTCATTGCCTTTTTCAAATCACCAGCCAAACCTGGTAAACAAGATCAAATATTCAAAGATAAAGCTATGTCAATAAGTCAAACAATAAGAAGCACTGGAAGAACAAGAATTCAAACACATTGAATAACTCTGCTTCTTAAAGACAGCAATCTGAAACAACCACAAACTAGTGGCACCAAGAATTATTTGAAGTTGTCAGCAAGATCTGACAAATTTAATACCACGTTGCTTACCCTTTCGAACAATTCGACACTCTCTACAAAATTCTGTGACAAGCTCTTCTGAAGAACTGAAATCTCTAGCCCAAACAGGTGTTGAAGTCAAAGGCGCACTGCAAGAAATCGTTTGACAACAGATGTAAAACATAACAAACAAAAAGAATCCAGTGTCAATTTGAGAGAAGCGCGTAACTTTTCCTCACAAACGTTCTAACTTCCAACATCGTTATCAATTGGACTAAAAAAGAATAAAGTTAAAAACTTAAAATACATCATCCTTTAGCAATCTATATAAACATAATAAATACACATACATTCATCTTTAAAAACTTACAGATATACTAATTACTTAGATTATGCTAAACAATATGAAGAAATGTTTGGAGTTATAAAAACATTAATTACCATCAACACCTTGTTAAAGTAATTTCCTTTTATTAAAAAAAAGTGAGTTTAATCTAATAAAATGCAAGGGTTATTCGCATTAATGAATTAGATAATCTCAACTGCTGATATCAAATGAAGTTGAGATCTAATCTCAACCATTAATCAATTTGGAGATTAGGTTGTGGATTTAGTCATAACTCAACCTTATAAAAGAAAACTAGGCTAAGGGAGAAGGCACATTATTGAGCACAAGACACAATGAGATAAGTGAAAATCTCAGTAATTGGGTGAAGGACATTCATCCAAATGTGCAGCAGCCAGAAGAAGACAATAAAAGTGTGTAACAACAAGGGAAATCATCCAACTGTGGATGCCATGGCTGTACATGGGCAGATTGAGCAGGTTGGCATAGATCAGGCCATACAACAGGCCAGGACAGATTTGATCAGCAGTGTGGTTGTACAGCAGGTTGGAGAGGTTGTACAGACCGTACGGGTCACATCAGCAAGCAGCAAGTGGTTTGTGGGTGATTCAGAAATTTTTGGGAGGGCCATAAAGCTTGTACTGGTGCCCAGTTTATTCCTAGAATTTTACCATAGTTAAATTGTAGGTTGAGCTGGCTATTTTTCCCAGTAACGCAGCCCTTGTATGTCTCAAAATTTATTAAATGAAAGGAAAATTTTGAAGGGCATATATTTCTATGTATTTTTCTGTGGGAATTGGTTGTTTTGTTTCCGTTGCTTTATTTATTTATTTGATAGTTAAAATCCCAGTGGTATTTTTTATTCAGTAAAGCTGAAATTTAAATTTGACAATCAGCAAGAAAATTTACTAGAAAATAATTAGTCATTTACTGTGGTTAGAAAATTAACATGGCCTATAAATGGCAGCAACCAGTTTCGGGTTTGAAACAAGTTGGATGTGGTTTCAAATTTCCTACCTATTAGCACTAATTTTTACACCCTGAGACCTAATATAATCTTTAAAAATTGTTGGACACCTAATCCTCAATGGGTTAGTGTGGAAGCCGAATGGATAAAAGGAGTCCAAGAGACCTTGGGATGTGAATCCCAACGGTCACATAATGTACTATAAATGTATATCATTTGTCAATAAAAATTGTATTGCATGTTTTATCTTTCATATCTCTCTTGCTGTCCATGTGTGTTTAACATGGTATCAGAGCAGGCGTATTCCTGCCCTGCATAATTATTTTTGAACCATTTGTTTTATGGCCCTTATGTGTATATGCAGATCATTTCATGAATATTCTCTCATGAATATTTCTTCAGCACAATTTTAGCTGCAACCTGATTATACTGCTGCTGGTGTCTGTTGTCCATAAAATTTGTTGCCCCTCTGTCTGACTGTTCAGTTCTCTGACTGTCATAAACGTTTCAAAAAAGGGCATTATTGCACCCGCGCCTCCACTGCATGAATTCATTATTTCACCTGCGCCTCCATTTACTTTTTGTAGTTGGACTGAATGCGTTTGAATGTGTTACTGACTGCTGTATCAGTCATCCTTTTGAAGGTGAACAGTTACTGCGGCAAAATCGAATTCATCTAAAGTGCTGATTTTTAAGCTCAAGATCGTGCAAGAATCCCCGAATACATTGAAAACGGCAGCTGATTCACAGAATTTAGAGTCTCAGGGTGAGAAACGGTGCATCTCCCGGCGAATAATAGTGCATTTTATGTGTTCTTTTGTCCCGGGTCATGCAATCGATGGTAAGATGTTGGAATTTGATAAATGATCACGCTAAGTACCGGCTTTTGAGTAATTTAGCCGCTAAAACTCTTCAATGAGGTAAGGGAGTTTTCTCGTGATCCAGCCTTCCGAGCCTCTTCCAATTCCAATTGTTTTCGATGATCTTCTCTTGATTTAAAGGTCCCAGAAGCTGTCGCCATGACCGCTCAATCCTGTTGATTTATGCAAGGCAGACGTTGTATGTGTTTAATCTTTCATCTCCAGATCCATTGTTGGAAGGTGGAGCATGAGTCAAAGAAATGAAGCAGATGAAGAGAAAATAATATAACCGGGAATGCTCAGATGAATCGCTCAACAGGGTCCTCGGAGCATGTTCCACTGCGCCTTTGGATTTGTTCATTAATTTGAATACCGAGGGTTTCCCATCATTTTCATCATTGGAATCCATCCTGACATCCGGAAGCTCGATGAAGTGGATTCCCAATCCTGCAGCGCGAGAGACTCTATGTAAGCAGTGTGAGAAGAAGAGAGTGTGATGAAAGTTATGGAGAGACCATGGCGGGAGGTCATGAGCTTGGCAAACTCGCAGAAGGGAATGAGCTGCCCGATTCCCGCCGAGGACAATACCGCTATTCCAGTCCAGTCTTCATAGGCATCTATCATATTCTTTACACGGACTTGTGCTTTTGATTTTCAAGTTTGTGCCACTAAAAGAAGTCAGTGGATGTAATTTGAAGAGAGGAAGAACAGCAAATCTTTTTTATTTCTTCAACGATTTTGAAGTTGAAGAAGCAGAGTTGGAAAAAGTAAGGTCTTTGAGGAAGACAACAGTGTGCTTGGTTTAAGTGGACAGACCGGGATGTCTTTATAAAAATATTTCCACAACAAAAATATTTAAAGAGACAGCTTAATAATTTACAGGTTAATGAAATTGATTACGCGCAAGGTGGATTGGGTTGGAAAGTGTGGGGTGCAGGTTTAATTTTTTCATGGCGCCTTCTAGCATTGAAGGATATGATTCGTGGAAAGGAAACCCTGAAACTTGGAAGTGGTTGTGGTCTTTGTGGGTTGTTACTTGCCAATTTGGGTGCTGCCAAGGTCGTCTTGACTGATAACATTTCAGATATTTTATTCAACCTCTCGAGGAATATCTCTCTACTTGCCCTAAATTGTCGTTGTAAGCTACAACCAGAAAGAGAATCGAACGCTGATCAACCGATTTTTAGTGCCTCTCGCGCAGAAAACGATAAATTTGATCAATCTGGTATGTGCATTTGAGCATCGATTCATTTGCAATGAGATCCCTGTAGAGTGCATACTTTGGTGGTTGATAAATCATTGTTGGAAGGTCGAACGCATCAAACAATGAGTTGTATTTTTTACAAGATCCATATGGTAGTCTATTACCAAAGCAACCTGAGTTAGATTATCAAAGTCGGGTTGATCCAAGCATTGAATCTTTGTATCGTCAAAGGTTGGAGGCAGATTATCGAAAGCCTTTAGGTGATGTGCCAAATGAAAGCTACTATACAAACCCTCTTCTGCAAAGGGATTTACGTCGACCTGATTTAGGAGCCTCTGTCGCTGGAGGCCCTCCTGTATATCTCGGATCATCTTCGCTGTATCGCTAGATTTATAAGCTGCTGAATTTTGAATCATAGGCTTACTATAGTTTCATTCCATAGTTTTAGTTATGAATCAGCCTTAATAACTGATCTAATTGGTACGGTACTAGACTATTTGAGATTATTGCGTAATTTTGTTCTGAACACCATTATGATTTTCAGTTTGGAAACTGCATATTTGATATGGTGGATCGAATTATAGCAGTCTTCATTTATAATTGTGATATGATAGATGTATCGTTATCACAAGGGGTATTGTGGGAGTTTGTCTTTGGGGGTTCCTTGTGGAATTCAGGAGCTCGTATTGGCATAAAATTGCAGAAGACCGAGCTTGTCATACTCAGGTGGTTGAAACCACTACTGTACAATGTCAGAGGAAAAATTTGCTCTTGGGTACAATTTCTGGGTATTGTAAAAGTGGGAAATCTTCCTCTCATACAGTTGAAACTTCTATCGAGAGTGGACTGATATCTAAAGGAATGTGCATTGGAGGCTAAAACAACAACAACAACAACAACAAAAGGGGGGGAGTGTATTTTTGGTCATTTGATTGTTTTTACAAATACATTGTTGATTTGATTGTCTGAATAATGGAGAACAATCATGGATTATTAGAGCTATTAAGCACTCTAATCTTATCTACTGATGGAAGTACAGTTAAAGTCAACAAATCACTCTCAGAGATATTCAAAAATCTTTACAATATGCACAGGAAAAGATTGATTTTTTGCAGCTTGAATCTCAGCTACAGCAAGAAGAATTAAAACAGTGGAGTCATCATTCTGAACCTGTTTCCGTTCAGAAGATTGAAACAGACTCCCATAAACAGCAAGTTAATAATGCAGCAGTTGTACATGCAGATGCAAAAACTCAGTCTGCACTTCCCAAGCCCATCATCAGACCTTGGGAACAGCTTGTCCACAACAAGCACAAA